>ML797819.1:184066-200592 GCA_009831015.1 Picea engelmannii | reverse complement strand
TATACTTTCCTTTCTCTCCCTCTCACACTCACACTCACACTTAACCAGTCATACATCGATATTGAATTCATGGTGCAAGTAAATTTATAACTTAATCATTCATCAATCATTAATTATTCATTTTACCAAAGTAAACTATCAATTTATTTCATGGCGCAACAAAATCTATCTACTCAATCAATCATACATCAATTTAAGGGAAGCAAGAGTAAAGTATACACATCTTGAACTGGGATATTTTCGTCGGGTGACTTATTAAAGAATCGTATTAAATGAACATAAACAAAAGTACACCATAAAGAAGGAAAATCTCAAAAGGAAAGAGACATAATCATGCAATATGAACACAAATAACTTAATAATCATGCAATATGAACACTGCGTTCGTGGCGTCATTTTACCTAAAAATGATTGTCTCCATGCCTCGATCCAAGTTGGACACTTTTTGTCCCAAGAGACACCTCTGCCTCGGTTTGTGTGCCACTTCTCCTGCAATAAATGGCTAAAAATCTTGAACTATGTGCCAAAATCTCAAAAATCGTGCCCAAGTCCATACAGATCCGTACATGCGTGCTTGGTTTCACCTCTCGTGCTCTGCCTTATATCCCGAAATATTGAACGACGCCCTCTTCTTATACAAAAAAATGGCGGTTATGTCATAACTGAGGTCTTTGGCGCGTTGGTAGGCGGAGCTAAATTTAGAGTGTTTAGTTGGTGGAGGTCCTGAGGTTGAATCCCATGGGCCTCCCCTTTTCGGCAAATCGTTACAACCAGATTTTGGCGCACCCTGCCAAATATGGTGGGCGGCCACTAAAAAGGCAGAATGGTTATTAACTGGTGGAATATGCTATATTTGGTGGCAGTTGAATAAGCCCCTAGGCTGGCGGAGGCTATGGTCGTATGGTCACAATATGGAACCAAGGATTGGGCCAAAGGCCTAACCCTTTTCTCCCCCATATGGAACATTATCCAAATTTAAATTAATTGTGTTCCATAGTATAAACAAGGAATAGGTATTGGTGTAATGGCTGGTGCAGATTTGTGAGGCCTTTGGGCTAGAGAGATCATGAGTTTGACTCCTATGGAGTCCTAAAAATTTTACACACACCAACCATTCGAGGGGTGCCATGTGGCAGCCCATGACTGGGCCACGTGGCACCATATAATTTTCTCATGGAACTGACATTTGTCACAATATGATTTTCCCACGTTTCTGCCATCCTTGCCATGTCATCCCATGCCAACTCAGTTGTACGAACGTGCCACGTGTCACCCTTGCAGTTTTTCCACATGTCGCCTTAACTTTTTGACTTTTGACCAAGTTTAACCTGATCTTTAACTTCTTATATCTTTTGATCCTTAACTCTGTTTGATGAGCCATTTGCACCGTTAGAAATATTGCAACGTTCTCTTTGAGATCATGTCATTTTAACTTATTTTTGAGAACTTTGAATTTTTTCACTTTTGTTGTCTACTGAAGCCATTCTGAGTGTCCTGACTTGACTATGTAAGTTCTGAGTTGTTTTTATCCTTCTCTAGATCCTTTTTGGATCATGCCTTCCCACTAAGAGATTTTTGGACCACCAAAAAGTTTTCATTAATCAACTGGTAAGTGAGGGAAGAGTCCCCTCACTTTATCCTTCTCAATCCACTTTGCCTTGCTTGGATGTGTGCCCTTTAAGCCTACTCGAAGATAATAAACATCACCCATGTGTGAAGTCCTCGTCCTTCTGTCTAGGATGATATCTTCCTACAACTCATCCAATTACTCAGGTGAAAACTCATCAACTGAAGGTATTGAAACTTCCTCATCCCGATCCATGATCATGGGAGGCTCAAAACGTTTCAAGTTCTCTACATTCACAAAGGAGTAAATCTGCATATAAGGTGGAAGATCTAAATGAAAAGAATTAGTGTCGCTTTTCTCCAAAATAGTGAAGGGTCCATATCGGATGGGCTTGAGTTTCTTCCCTTCACCCTTCAATCGTTCCTTGATGATGTGAAGCCATACTCGGTCTCCAACCTGAAACTGATGATCAACCTTGTGCTTGTCATGCCGAGCTTTATACTGTGATTGACTCTTCTCCAACTGTTCCCTGACTGCCTAGTGTATTTGTTGAATCCTTTGGATGAATTTGTAGGCTCTATCCTTTGTTCGTTCTTCATTCACATTAGCATCTTTCCCATACATCAAGTCCAAAGGAACCTTTGGTAGGTACCCAAAACATGTCTCAAAAGGTGAACTCTGAGTGGATGAATGTAAAGCTCAGTTATAAGCAAGTTGTACATAGGGTATCTTTTCATCCCATAACTTAGGATGCTTGATGTAGTAGCCTCGAAGAAAAAGTACCACTGCTCTGTTTACCACCTTTGTTTATCCATCAGTCTGTGGATGAAAAGAAGTGCTCCTCTTCAATTTGGTGTCCATCATTCTCCACAAGTTAGTCCAAAAATCCCCAAGGAATTCAGTATCTCAATCTGAGACAATGGATGTGGGTAACCTAAAGTGAACCCAAACATACTGAAAGAAGAGATTAGCAGTCTGCTCAATGGTGATATTTTTACATGGCATCAAGATACACATCTTGTTGAACCTATCCACTACGACATACAAATAATCATGACCCCCTTTGTTCATTGGTAAACCCCCTACAAAATCCATGGAAATGTTTTCCCATGGATGGGATGTAACAAGAAGTGGTGAGTATAGCCCCAATTTTCTATTAGTGGGCTTACAAGTAGAACACATCAGACACCCTTTTACATATTTAGTTACAATTTATTTCATTTGAGGCCAATAACAAAACCTCTGCAAATGAGTCATAGTTTTTCCTACCCCCAAATGCCCAGACACAATATAAGTATGAGCTTCTTGTATCACATAGACTCGTTCACTTGTAGGAATACATAGCTTCCCAAGATGATAGAGTAACTTTCCCTACATACAATAGTTCTCTACTTATGCACCATGGGTTATCTTCTCATATACTTCTTTAAAATATTCATTGATGGCATATTTCTCTACATAGCTATCATGAGATAAAGAAGTATTCTTCAAAATAATAGAAGTAGCAATAGGAGGTCTAGAAAGCATATTGGCTACCTTGTTACTTGTACCCTTCTTGTAATTGATTACCAAATGAAATTGTTGTAGAAAACCCATCCATTTGTAGTGTCGAGATTGTTGCAGTTTGATTTGTGCTTGAAGATACTGTAAGGGTCGGTGATCTGTATGTATGATGGTTTCCTTCCCTAACAAGTAGTGCTTCCATTTCTTTACACTTTGAACTAATGAATACAACTCTTTATCATATGTAGGATATTTAACGACAACTTGGTTAAAAGTTTCATAGTGGTAACATATAGGCTTACAATATTGCATCAATATTGCACCCTAATAGTACTTTAGAATTATATTTCTATGAACATTGCATCTATGGAAAAATGAATCGTGTGAAATTCTCATCTGAAACTATAAGGGAAAAATGGATTTTGGAATTGATACATACCTATGTGTTTGGGCATGTATTGATCCCATCACTAGGAGGATATATATATTATGTCTCCTTCATAGATGATTTCTCCATGAATACATGGTTGTATTTCCTAAGGAATAAATCTAAAGTTCTCTCCAAGTTCAAAGAGTTTAAATCTCTTGTGTAAAACTAGAAAGATAAGAAAATCAAGGTGTTGAGAACTGACAACGGAGGTGAATTTTGTGGTAAGGGGTTTAAGCATTTCTGCAAGAAATATGCTATAAAATGCCAAAATACCACTCCATACACCCCTCAATAGAATGGCATTGTTTAAAGAATGAACAAAACATTGATGGAAAAGGAAATGAGCATGCTTAATGGTGCAGGGCTAACACATGAGTTTTGGGCAGAGGTAGTCGACACTACATGATATTTGGTAAATAGTTCTCCTTCATTAGCGTTGGTTGACGCAACTCCACATGAGGTATGGTTTGGTAAGAATGTGTTTCTCACACATATCATAGTTTTTGGCTATGATGTTTTTGTGCATATTCCCAAATAAAAGAGGAACAAGTTGGAAAATAAGGCATTCAAGTGTATTTTCATAGTCAATGTCAGTCAGTTCAATTAGATGAAATATGCTACATTAAATTATCAACCCATGGATCGTAAATTGATAAAATGCATTCAAAATAAATACAGGACTTAGCTTCCAATCTATCCCTAAATGACTACTATGCAAAAAGAAAATTTCTTTACTGTCTTAACTGTAGAAAAAAAAAAATTTGTTCAACTGTAGAAAGAACGAAGTAATATTATTGATGCAAAAATAGTTATAAGAACACAAAGATAATTTCAATTATTTAATATCATCAGTCTACTCATCTATTAATGGCATTCTTTCAATCACTTGAAGCAATGAGAGGTATTATTGATCACAACATTCAATTATTACACTGATGTATGCTATATTAGTTATCTTTGTGTATACATAAATAAAGCTCACATAAAGGAACTGAACATAAATTAAAGTGAACAAAATTATACAAAGTAATACCAACAATTAAATTAAATGAATAACATGCTCCTCCTTAGTGGGGCCTCCTGGATCGAGGAATGTTATTTGGAAAAGTCGTATGAAGCTTAAAACTCTTATAAACTTAGAATTTGAAACTCATATAAGAGAAAAGTATCTAGAACTATGTATTAACTTGAACAACAATGTGATTACAATGATATTATATCAAGAAGTGTTTACATATCCCTCTCGAGTTATGAGTACCCATATTTATACAATACAGATGAGATCATTATGGGAAACTCTACTTTAAATTATCTATCTTATCTACCATATCCTTCACGTTTTGAGGGAATCGCTTGCGTCGAAACCTAAATGGGCTGATACTTCATAAAACCTATGTGGTTAGTTTTTGAAAGTCTCCTTCACCTGCTCACAATTGACCCCGCAAAAGTGTCTCTCTATTATGGAACGAGTTTCCTTAAAGTTTTTACAAAGAAAATAACACATGTGTGCATCTAACAACTCCTGGTCATATGGAATATATTTTTCATCCAGATAATGGAGAAATTCATGCATTAATTCCTCTCATGTGATCTCCTTTTATTTCATGATGATTTGTTGAAGAATTAGCTTACACAATTCTTCCAAATGGACATGTTTGAGTGCACGTTTGATTTTACACTTGTGTTGATATTGAGGCTCCATGGGATGAGTGGCTGGGTGGAGGATCTTCATATGTTGATTTGGAATCTTCTAAAAGTCATAATCCCAACTCTGAATTCACACAAATAGTCAGAGCTACAATTTTGTTGCAGAAAACTCATTAAGTGGCTACATACTTCATCAACCATCATTAGTAAACCAATCATAATCCTCTTTAATTCATTGAAAACAAGGAAATCAACAACGATTAACCACTTAATTGTAGAACATGAATGCATGTACATCGAAATCATTAATTTATCTATCCCATTCTATACACATACACATGCACACTATGATATCTTCATTCAAATATGAAATATTCGAGCATTTTATACACAGACACATGCACACTATGATATCTTCATTCAAATATGCAATATTTGTGATGGGTTCATAGGTAATAAGTTTATTCAATAGTTGGAAAGATTTTCACACTATTTTATGCATGAAAAAATAATTCCCTTTCATCTAAGAGTGTGTGATAGGATAACCAGTCCTACAAAATCCTTCAATGAACCTTCTTTAATGCCCAACTAAACCCATCAATGATCTTATGTTTGACATGTCTTTGGGTAATACCACCTCATTATAGTCTTGTATATTCCTTCATGAGAAATGATGTGGCCCAAATAGTGGACTTGATTTTGATAGAACTGATTAATTTCTAAACATATCATAAATCATGTGATGTCTTAACTACTTGCAAGTGCTTGTGTTATTAATAAAATCTATAATATAATAGAATGTTTCAAATAATTACAAGAACAAATTTATCAAGTAATTTCAAAATACAATGCTAAGGTAGTTGGTATATTAGTTAATCCAGAGAGAACCAATATGTGTTCACAATTTCTCTATCCTATCTATGATTCACAAAGGAAACATTGCACCTTCATCTACTTTTCCTTGATGTATGTGATGCATTTTGGAAGTTCCATGAAATTTATCTCATACTATTCATTTGCATTATCCATTTTTGAGATGATGGAATTCATTTGTATTATTTCCATGTAAGTGATAAAATAAGGTATTTCTTCTCAAAGCACTTGTCTTTTTCAAGGGAAAAATCACATTTTTTCATAGATTAAAAAAACTATATAAGTTGTGTCTGTCTGGAATGTTATATTCATTACAGTGGAAATTCGGTCAACTCACTGATGAGTCGAGGATGATCAAATGGGAGATGAATCAACTGACGTTTAAGTCAAGTTGATGGTCGATGGATGGTTGGCAGGATGACTCAACTAGAGGTCAATTGGATAGTCGACTGATATATGATAGGAGGTTGAAAGCGTAACTGAATGGAGATCAATCGAATGGTTTCTTTGTATCTAAATTGTAGTCGACTGGTACATAACTGACAAGTTTTCAACTCATGGTCGAAACTAGTAACAAAATCTTGAGATTTGTGAGATCATAGGAAATTATATTAATGAATATATAACCATTTTTGGTGCCACAAATTAGGGTTTGATATGTTGTATATTCCTATAAATAGTGCATTATGTAATACTGTAAAGATTGTTGTTGTTAAGATTATGCATACTGTAAATATTGTGATATTGTAAAGATTGTTGTTGATAAGATATGTATTCTTAGACAACAATTCAACGACCAAAATTGTTGGATGAGGAAGAGATTGAATGATGTTAAAATATGGGAGGAGTAGAACCCTTCCATGTGTGCTACATATTCTATTTTTGGAAAGAAATATAATATCTATCAACAAAAAGAGTGATGCAAGTGTGCACATTATATTTGAGAAGGATTCATGCAAAATGGTTAGAGTGATGGTATTGATCAGAGAAGTTCAGATTGGAACCCTATAAAAAATTTTGGGGAGTGTCAACTCAACTGGATGCAATGATACCACTGTTCCTGAGGTTGACTCGACTGTGACCAACTCGATTGTACCCTGCACTAACAAGTGTCATATTTACCCTCATGTTGTGAGCTCTAACAATATATTCCACTCCCCCTTTAGTAAGGTGGTATTTGTTCTCATGACGAAAGTAGACTACTTTTCTATCATAAAGATAAGGACTCCCCAAAACTGTGCCACATATATCAAGTGGTACAACATCCAAATCCACTTCATCAATCAACTTTGAAGCAATAGAAAATTTGACCCTACATTGTTTGGTGACATTAAGTTTTTCTTTATCACACACCCAACGAAGAGGGTAAGGCTTTGGATGTGGTTTCGTTACAAGAACCATTTTTTTGACAAGTGATTTAGATATTAAGTTTACTTGGGAACCAAGATCAAATAATGTATCTATCTTAGTATGTTTAGATACAACTCGTATATGAAATAACCCATTCCTCTTTCGTTCATCAATATGAGATTCATCACTGGAACTTGAACTAGCATGAAGAGAATATTTACCGTGTACTCTAGCCATTGTGATATTTCCTTCATCTCCTAATTTGGAACCAAGATCTTGCTGCAGTGTAGCAACACTCTTTGTCTTCCCCTTTCCACCGAACTATTTCAGTTTCTTTTCTAGATGTAGTTTCCAACATTGTTCTTCATCGTAACCGCTCCTCTTGCAATGAGTGCAAGATGGTTTTCCTCCTTCTCTCGTTACTGTAGCATTATTTCTTGTCCTTCCTTTTAAACTTTGAAATTCTTTTGTGGGAAATTGGAAGGTTTCTTCGTGGGATCTTCTTGAACATGTTTCCCCCTGTTCTCAAGGTGAGTGGCTCGCACACAAAAATTTTCAATACTAGTGGGGTTAAACAAGAGTAAAGTACGAAAAATATAAATGTGAAGTGCGCCAATATACTTCATTAAAGTTTCATAAGAATCCAAAGGAATGTTCAATGCAAGAGCTTTCTTCCTAAATTCTTCTATGAAACTTTGTACAGTTTGACCTTTACTCTATCTCAAAGTTTGTCATTCCATCATTGATTTATGTAAATACCCTAATGGATAGAACTATTTCCTTATCTCTGTTTTAAATTCTGACCACGAGGAAAGAAGATTACCACACTTAATTTTTCTTGTAGCTTTCTCTCCCAGCATACAAGAGCAGTGCCTTCCAACCGAAGAGAAGACAATTGCACTTTAACTTCATCTTCGTCAATATGCTTGTTGGCCCTAGGGTATGGAAGCAAGCATAAATCAAGGAAGAAAAGGTGAAACGTGAACTGCGCAGAAGACACAGTGATTGTTACTGGGTCGAAGTGAGAAAAAGAGCAGAAAAGACGGAGCGAAGTAAGAGAAAGCAAGTCGTTCGACAAGAAGATCAAGGATGACATATCAACAAGGAAGAAGGATCGTGGACAACTCAGGAAGTGGAAAAAAATACTTTTGGATGCTTTGGAGCACCGCGCGAGAAGGAAGGAAAGACAGGCTGGCGAAGCCCTGAAAACACGGGTCAAGTTGACCTAGGGTTTTAGACACCTAGGGTTTTGATATCTAGGGTTTTGACACCTAGGTTTCAGCCTACGAATATCAGTGAGCTATTGTAATGTATAAATAAGAACCTAGATGAGGAAAGGGAGTTCATTCTAGTTTTTGTTATTGATGCGAGTGATTATTTTTGTATGAGAGCGAAGTGCTAAGTGTGAGAGCCTTCTGGTATTGTAAGATCTTCAGCTGGGTGCGGCGGTCAATCCTACAGATGGGTGTGCAGGAAGGGGAGAGATAGAGAGGAGAAGAAGGAAGATCTGCTAGCTAAGAGCACATACAAGAAATGTATGCTTCATCTTAATATATTATAAAGCACAGTTATGTGGACGTAGCCCTAAAGAGAGGGTGAACCACGTATATCTTGTGTCTTGTGTGATTTATGCTCTGTTATTTGTCATTTGATATATTGTTATTGCATTACTGTGTTAGATCTGATAGATAGTTGTGCATATTAGATCTAAGAGGGTACTTGATATATGATTGTTGTGTTGCTGTTGTATTAGATCCACTTGATATCCCCTTTGGTTGTAGGCATCTCTGTCCTGCAACCCCCCCATAACTTCTTTGGGTGAGACTGCATCTGCTTCGCAGGTGTTGCCAAAAGGGCCAGTAGTTAGGGCTTGTTGGTGTGCTCTAGGAGGTGAACCCTGGGTCTGCCCATGTGCCAACAAATGGTTCCATCGTCGGGACGAGAATATTTTTTAGGGAATGTCAAGGTGGTTTCCATCAAAGACAGAGATTCAAAAGTGGATAGAAGATCAAGAAAAGGACTTTGTTGAAGTCCAGAAAAAGAACCCTAATCTTAGTACAAAGGAATCCATCAGAAGCTATACGAGTGGTTATCTAGGTTAGCAGATACCCAATTTGAGATCCGATCTAGGCCACCTGTGGTTTGGACGTCGGAGCTTATCAAGAAGGTCAAGAGAGTTGATAACTCTATGTCAAGAGTAGTAGATCACTGGTTTGATAGCACCATTGGAGGGTATATCACCAAGTTTGTTGTTGACAGAGTAGAGTCATATAGCCAAGCCGAGAGGTATTTCTTAAAGGGACTTAGAGGAAAATTTTTACATTTTCTGAAGTTAAGGATAAAGATGCTATTGCATGATAAGAGAATCTTGAAGATACAATAGTTGGTCGGATTCAAAAAAAGATAATGTTCAAGAATTCAGACAGTGACAACGACATAGAAGCTGGACATACGCGCAGTGGAAGAGAATTCAGAGAATTCCCTCTTGCGAACTTATTTAAGGAGGACTACGAAGACGAGGATTTCTACAGTGGAAAAGAGCCAAATATGACGGACAAAGAGCATTCAGAACCTCGTCAGGACGAGCTAGAAACTTCAGGAACTGCGCAAACTGCTGAAGTAAGTACTATTAATCCTCCGGTTGTTTCAACATCACTAACTAATTAGAATAGTCAGAGTCACCAGAGTCATCAGAGTACTATTACTAGCAGTTCAACATATACTCAGATAGGAAACCTAGGAAGCTCTATGGCAGATGAGATGAGGCTCTCTATATTTAAGGGAGACAGATCTGAAGATCCTGATTAGTATTGGTTCCTATGTGAAGCTGTATGGAATATTAATAATTTCACCGACGAAGTTGTTAAAAGGGCTCAGTTCAGTACTACCCTAAGAGATCGCGCACTAAGTTGGTACATGAAGCTTGTCCAAGGACTTGCACAACCTAAGCCACTGAATGAGATCAAGAATGTGTTGATTGTAGAGTTCAAGAAACCCAAATCAGAGTCACAATGTATTACATAGCTAAAACAGATCAAGTAGAAGGTAGTCGAACCTGTTTGGGAATTCGATCAGAGATTCAAGACCTTAACAGGACGATTAAATTTTCAGATCCCATATGAACAGAACAAAGAATGGTTCATTGTTTCCCTCTTACCACACATCAGAGTTCCTATGATGCAACAGAAGATTGCTTCGCAGTCTGAGGCGTTGGAGATCACCATAAAGCTAGAATCAACCCCTATGGGAGAATCCAGTTCAGGTATGAGTCAAATCTTGAGTCAGCTAACTAGTTTGTCTCTACAGGTCGAAGATATAAAGAAAGATAAGGGAAAAGATAAAAGAGAAGACATCTGGTGTGTCAGATGCAAATCATAAGGCCATGACAAGGAGCACTGTCCCTTATTTCATGAATACTTGGCTTCTGTAGCCCCGAGCCCTTTGAAGCAAGTCACCCTACCCTAGTGTGAGGTATGCAGAAATAGACATCGCCCTGGTGAGTGTTATTAAATGAAAAAATACGTTTAGACACCCACAAATTTGTATTGCACGCTCTGTAAGTCCATGGGACATGATGATAGGGATTGTAGGGCTTACGACCTCATGCACAAAAGGTCAAGGGATATATACAAAATTCAAGGCGAAGTACAGCAAGAAGGAAACATTACGTAGTATAATTCTCCAAGAAGAGGAAACTTCAATCCTCGCGGTGGATTCATGGGATGAGGACGAGGAGGAGGTATGGGTCGAGGATGAGGACAAATCATTTGTTACAACTTCTCGAAACCAGGACACTTGGCCAGGGACTGTCAGAACCCTTTCACTACTTGTAGCTACTGCAATTCATTCGAACATGTTATAGAAGATTGTCCTGTGTTGCTAGCTAAGCTTCAGGAGAGACGAGGACCTCAGCAGAACCCGCAAGTACAAATGATATATGCTGAAACTCGTGGATAAGAACCTATAGTCATTTTTATCACTAGAGGAGGCATTGTTACAGGAGAAGACAAACTGACCCAAGGGAAGACTACAGAGGACTCAGGAGACAGAAAAGCTATAGAAAAGACACAAACTTTTGATGCAAAGAAAGAAAAAAAAATGTTTGACGAGGCAAGAAAATAATTTAGGGGAGACCAAGGTTCTTCATCAAAGGCACAACCATAAGTGAGATAATATGGAATGCATCTAGAATTTGATCAGTCTACTCTGCCAAAAGAAGAAAAAGAGGTAAGCAAGCTCATGGAATTTTTATATACTTGTATTAAGTTGATTCAGGATGAAATCATTGTACACGAACTACAAAATTTAATCAGACAGTATGAGATAGGAAAGATAGACTCCTTACTAAATAGGGAAGTTCAGTAAGTCTCTAAAAGGAGAAGGACAAATAAGGAATTACACTTGAATGCTCAAATAGGAGAGTATGATATAGACTATGTGGTCCTCGACTTAGGGTCGGAGGTCAATGTCATGACAAAGAAGACCTGGGCACTGATGGTAAAACTGAAGTTGATCTATTCCCCTATCAGGCTTAGGATGGCTAACCAACGAGCTATCATCCCCTTTGAACGATTGGAGCATGTCTCTGCGGACATCGAAGGAGTCAGAACATTTGCAGACTTTGAGGTAATTGAGATAGTTGATGGTAGTTGTCCTTACCCTACACTGTTAGGAATTGATTGGGATTTCAATAATTCCACTGTGGTCAATTTAAAGAAAATACGAATGATGTTTGAAGGAGATGGCCTTAGGGTCATTGTGCCTTTAGATCCAGATGAAGTCCAGTGATACACAAATACCATCAGAGAAGAAGACTGCGCATATGAACTGGAAAACATATACAAACTAACAGCCAGACAACATGATTACATTAATCCTATGGCCGATGGAAACCTAAGCTGGAGAAGTGACAATGCACGTTCATTAGATTCAGAAGAAGCACTGGAGAACTGGCAGAACAAAATGTACGAAGTATCTACAAGGTGATGCGCTAGATTAACCATAGAAGTTCACTGGATTGGCACAACAGTAAGTAACTTACCCACCTTTGATGGTATGAATCCTTTAGAAATATTCTTGTCGGAATTTGAAGCAAGTGTACCAACATAACAAAGATTGTTGGAAATGGACGAGGCCTTGAAAGAAACAGCAGAAAGATGGTGGGGGAAACACAAATAAAATATTACAGACTCGGTACAATGTCGTACTTTCATGACAGCGCGGTTCTCAATGCAAGTAGAAGGTTGTGAAGTAAGGTACACAAGTTGAAGTTGCCCAAAGGACCATGTGTGAAGCTACGAAGAGGCCTAGAGTGACACTCCTCAAGAGCAATGGGTGCACAAATTCATTAACATGCTAGACACAACCCCTATCAACTGGTACCTTCAAGTAGAGCTACGCCTCATCACTACATATTGGGAAGGTATGACTCAGATTTTTGTAACCACCTTCTTATTTGAAAGTCAATATCCTTCAGTAGATCAAGCATTACAGATTGTAAGACAGAAGGTATTTGAGGAGGCATCTAGCCTCCCTTTGGAACAAGAAGAGGATGAATGGATTGTGCCTCTCCAGAAACTGCAAGGTTGTTACAACATGAATGTTGATGAAGACGATGATCCTAGGAAGGTGAACATCGCTGAAACAGAAGGCCAAAGAGATGTGGAAGGACTAGGAGTTGAGATACCATTCATTGGAAAACTGATCAAGATCAAGAAAGTCAATATTGGAACAACGAAAATGTCAAAGCTTGCAAATGTTGGAGATTATTGGGATGTTGCCACTATTGACAAGATCACAGAGTTACTACATGAATATCAGGACTTGTTTCCGACCAAGTTCACTGATATGAAGGGCATTAAAGGGCCTATGGGAGAGATGAGGATCCCTTTGAAACCAAATTCAAGACCAGTCAAACAGAGACCCTACAGATTGAACCCTAAATATAAGGAGAAAGTGAAAATTGAGCTCGACAGATTGATGGAAGCAGGAATTATAGAACCTGTCGGAGAGTGGATTATACATATGGTAGTAAAAGACAAGAAGAAAAGATATATCAAGATCTGCGTAGATCTCAGGAATATGAATGATGCTTGTTTGCATGACCCATTCCCTACACCATTCACTGACGAAGTGTTAGATAATGTGGGAGGCCAGGAGGTATATTCTTTTACAGATGGATTTTCAGGATACCATCAGATCCGGATTGCCAAGATCACCATAAAACCACATTTTCCACAAAATGGGGATCTTACCAGTATAAAGTGATGCCATTTGGATTGCAGAATACCCCAACCATCTTTTCCAAGGTGGTGGTTGAAGCATTCAAAGAGATTCTGTATAAATTTCTAGAAGCATACTTTGATGATTGGACTGTTTTTAGTTTGTTGAAAAATCATATTGAATGTTTAAGGCTAATGTTGGACAAATGAAAGAAGTGTCAAATTGCCTTGAATATGAAGAAGTGCATCTTATTCTCACCATTTGGAGTGTTGTTAGGTCATATTGTATGCAAGCATGGATTGCTAGTAGATCCATCTAAAATTTCCATTATAGTTGATCTACCCCCTCCTACTTCAATCAAACAGTTGCACACTGCGCTGGGACATACTGGTTATTACAGGAAGTTCATTAAAGGATATGCCCAAAATAAAACACCCATGGAGAATATTTTGAAGAAATACTGTCAGTTTAGTTGGACAAAAGAATGCCAACAGATCTTTGACACGTTGAAACAGAAAATGGTTACTATACCTATTCTAGTTTTTCCAAATTGGAGCAAATAATTTCATATGCATGTCAATGCATATTCCATTTCATTGGGAGCAGTGTTAGCACAAACGGGGGAAGGATATATTGACCATCCTTTAGTTTTTTCTAGCATGAAACTATCCACAGCTGAGATTAATTACACTGCCACTAAGAGAGAAGGATTAGCCATGGTGTATGCGCTGCAGAAATTTTTCCACTACTTGTTGGGAGGACACTTTAAAATGTTCATTGATCACTCCACGCTAAAATACCTAGTCAACAAGCCAGTGTTGGGGGGGATAATATGCAAATGGAATCTGCTATTTCAGGAATATGATTTTGAGATCGTGGTTAATCCAGGAAGAATGAACAACGTTCTTGACCACTTGTCGAGGTTGGAACATAGAGAAGATCCCACTAGTTTGGAGGATACACTCTTGGATGCATAGTTACTGGCCATTAGAAAGATTGATGACCACTTTGTCGACATAGTCTAGTTCCTGTCAATAGGAATGGAACCTAGTGAGTATACAATGCCCCAGAATAAACAGCTAGTAGTGCACGCTACAGACTTTTCACTTATAACTGGATAGCTATACAAGATGGGACAGTTTAATGATTAACAAAAGGATTAGATCTGAAGTGCCTCGGGATGAGTCACAGGTGAGTGTTGTGGGCCTGTTGGCCCTAGTTTATGGAAGCAATATGAAATCAAGGAAGAAAAGGAAAAATGTGAACTGTGCAAAAGACACAGTGAATGTCACTGGGTCGAAATGAGAAAAAGAGCATAAAAGATGGAACGAATTAAGAGAAACCAATTCATTGGATAAGAAGATCGAGGATGAAAGATCAGCAAGGAAGAAGGATCGTGGACAACTCAGCAAGCGGAAAAATCCACCATTGGATGATTTGGAGCACCGCGCGAGAAGGAAGGAAAGACAGGCTGGCGAAGCCCTGAAAACGTGGGTCAAGTTGACCTAGGGTTTTAGACACCTAGGGTTTTGGTATCTAGGGTTTTAACACCTAGGTTTCGGCCTAAGAATTTTGGTGAGCTATTATAATGTATAAATAAGAACCTAGATGAGGAAAGGGGGTTCGTTCTAGTTTTTGTTATTGATGCGAGTGATTATTGTTGTATGAGAGAGAAGTGATAAGTGTGAGAGCCTTCTGGTGATTATTGTTGTATGAGAGAGACGTTCTAATTGTCTAAATTTTCAGGATTAGCATCTTCATTAAACATAGGTAAAGAAAACTTTACATCAAGCTTTAATAATGGTTTCTTAAAAGAGGCTTTATGTTTAGAATGTTGAGAATGATGAGAATGCTTAGAGGAAGAAGAACTAGAACTTAAAGGCGGAGATGGAGGCTCAGGAGGATCTCCTCCAACCCCTTGATTTATCGAAGCATCATCATTTGTATGTGCTTCATTTTTATTCCCTTTATTCTTCATCCTCTTCTCGTAATGTCCATACATTCGTTCAACCATTTTTGACATGTGTTAAAAGACCATGTGAAAGTTTTTCTCTTGTTCATCATGCTCTTCCTCTTTTGCCATCTTCTTCCTTCAGGATGCACAAACAACTTCGGGATTGAATGTATTAAGAGTTCCTTCAGCCTACTTATGTTTGGCCCTAGTAAGCATTCATACTCATCAATTCAACTCAAAGACGACTGCTCTGATACCAACATGATCCGGGATCTTTTCGTCAGGTGACTGATTAAAGAATCATATTAAATGAGCATAAACAAAAGTACACCATAAATAAGGAAAAGCTCAAAAGGAAAGAGACATAATCATGCAATATGAACACAAATAACTTGATAACGGAGTTCATCCCTGGTGTTAACTCCCAAAGTAAAACCGTTCTTTCGGCTGAACTTTGTAGAGGATATCTTAGCTATTGGTCGCATGCTTAAGCTAGTTTTGTGTTTTCATAGTTCAAAAAAATCTTTGGTATTTGGTTTTGTCAAGAGATTGGAAAAACAGAAGCTTTCGGTGGTTTGGGCGAGCCCCCGGCGTGCTCATTAACCACCAAAAGCGTTCAGTTTCGTCAGCAAAGTGGTCGATTTAAAATGCAAGCAACCGCCGAAAGGGTTTGATCGGGCAAAAAGAAAGCTCGTGCTTTCGCACGAGCCATCTGTCAAAGCGTTGCAATGATGAAAATTTCAAACCACTGAAAAGCTCGCGTTGGAGGACATGATAATCGTTCGTGGGTTTCGACCGAAAGGTTCCAAACTCCTGCGCATTATCCATTGCACGTCATTTCCAAATCTACGCCAAGCGGTGACAGTCAGTCACGGTCGCACGGAGCTTCACTCCTTCCCAATGACAGATACATTCATGATTAATTGACAGGTCATTTGTCCAGTTTAAAACTCCAAACGTAATATGGAGCCCGGAGATCG
>ML797819.1:161531-183966 GCA_009831015.1 Picea engelmannii | reverse complement strand
CGAGAGGCACCTCTGCCTTGGTTTGCATGCCACTTCTCCTACAATAAATAAATGAAAATATCGAACTACGTGCAAAAATCTCAAAAACCGCACCCAAGTCCATACAGATCCGTACGTGTGTGCTTAGTCTCACCTCTCGTGCTCTGTCTTCTATCCAGAAATACTGAACGAGACCCTCTTCTTATACAAAAAAATGGCGGTTATGTCATAATTAAGGTTGTTGGCATGTTGGTAGGCGGAGATAAATTTAGAGTGTTTTGCTAGCAGAGGTCTCGGGGTCGAATCCCATGGGCCTCCCCTTTTTGGCAAATCGTTACAACCATATTTCGGCGTCCCCTGCCAAATCTAGCGAGCGACCACTAAAAAGGCGGAATGGTTATTAAATGGCAGAGTATGCTATATTTGGTGGCAGTTGAATAAGCCCTTAGGTTGGTGGAGGCTATTGTCGTATGGGCGTAATATGGAACCAAGGGTTGGGCCGAAGGCCGAGCCCTTTTCTCCCCCATATGGAACATTATCCAAAATTAAATTAATTATGTTCCATAGTATAAACAAGGGATAGGTATTGGTGTAATGGTTGGCACAGATTTGTGAGGCATTGGGCTAGAGATGTCATGAGTTTGACTCTTATGAAGTCCTAAAAATTTTACACACACCAACCATTGGAGGAGTGCCACGTGGCAGCCCATGACTCGGCCATGTGACACCATATAACTTTCTCATGGAACTGACACTTGTCATAATCTGATTTTCCCACGTGTCTTCCATCCTTTCCACGTCATCCCATGCCAACTCAGTTGTACGCATGTGCCACGTTTCACCCTTGCAGTGGTGCCACGTGTCGCCTTGACTTTTTTACTTTTGACCAAGTTTTACATGATCTTTGATTTCTTATATCTTTTGATCTGTAACTTCGTTTGACGATCTATTTGCGTCGTTAGAAATCTTGCGACGCACTCTTTGCGATCATGCCATTTTAACTGAGTTTTGGGAACTTTGAATTTTTTCCCTTTTGTTGTCTGCTGAAGCCATTCTGAGAGTCGTGAGTTTCCTCTATAAGTTTTGAGTTGTTCTTAGCCTTCTTTGGATCATTTTTGGGTCACATCTCGTCATAAATCAACGTTATTCATGGTGCACGAATGGTTTAATTACTTAAGTGGTCACACCTCGACATTAATCGAGGCGCACTAGTAAATCTAATTACTTATCTAATCATGCTTCACCATTATTCCAAACCGGTGACCCACCAATTTGTTTCCATAAAATTTGCAAACCATAAGTAAATCATTTGTCCATGTTAAGGGTGATATGCTAATTTAAAATCATGAGGGTTCCAAGGACCAAAATAGAATGGTTATTAACCTAACATCATTACAAATTTCCCAAGAGTTGACTTACCGAGAGGTACATTAAGTCTCCATCTATGAAACACTAACAAGTGAGGTTACAATAACTAGGTGTCGAACCAAGAATTGATTAGGTGGCTAAGGTGAGCTCCATCTTAGAATAGAAACATAACCATATCAATAATAGGTATTACCACCATAAAAGGTCATGGTAGAATCCGAAACTCGTTTTAAATTAAAAATAAATGGGTCAACATCATAATGGAGGGTAAGAATCGACGACGAAAAACTATTGACCCAATCCAGTCAATAACTAAAAGTTTTACAACTATTCAAAGTTGAACAAAGTGAAAATGAGAACCATATTCAAGGGAACAGTCTAATCCATATCAAATTTAAAGCACTAAGGTTTAGAACTATAACCAAATTTTAATGGACATGAAATTTCAACCAACAACAATCCTTCATGATCTTAGAATAGTGTTTTAATTGGTTTCTGAGATTTAAGGAAATAAATGAGAATACATGAAAAACGTCAGGAAGAAGGGAGAAATTATGGGCTCAACGCAGAGTAATTACCGGTTCGTCGAACAAGGAAAAACTCAACAAGAAATCGTTGAAGTGAAGGGAAATGAAGCAATACAAACGTTTTTGTGAAGGGTAAGACGCAACACTAAGGACATTGAGGCGATAAGAGGCAATTTCGTTGAGGAATGGATACAACTCACTATGTAATAAAAGTAAAATCTTCGAGCCTGTGGAGACCAACCGCACTGTAAGAGGAGGTAAAAACGTTGAGATTTAATGGAAATAATTCACTGTGTGAAGGAACGTAAATTCGTTGATCCTTTGGAGACCATACGATGTGTAAGAGAGAGCACATCATTGAGATTGAAAGGAATAATTCAATTTTTAAAAGAAGGTAAAATCGATGATCACTTGGGTTACCATCTACCATCAAAATCATGGAAAAGAGGGTCAAATTCACAGAGGGAATATCCCAAATTTAGCAGAGGATTCAAGTAATTTTACCAATTCGCCCAACAAGATAAAGGGCATTTCATTTTGGTTTAAACTGTAGATTCAAATTTTACCAATTCGCCCAGCAAGGAAAAGAGCATTTTGCTTTGATTTAAGCTATAGATTTAAATTTTACCAGTTCACCTACCAAGGAGAAGAGCATTCCGTTTTGATTTAAACTGTAGATTCAAATTTTACCAATTAGCCCGACAAGATACATGCATTGGGATTTTATTTAATCAGTAAGTTCAGGGTATTTGGGAACTTTGGATTGAAAATGAAAACAACATTGATCCACACCATTCTAAATTTAATAGATAATGGATAAATATCAAAGTGGAATCGGAATGAACTCCAGTAAGGCATCGACCTTGCCAGAGAGAAGAATCTAAGGGGTAAATCATGGTGAGGGTCAAAGGGAAACCAACTCAACTCTGAATAAAAAATTTACTGATAACAACTTCGCCCGAGACTAAGATTCATATAGTGCTTGGTGCGCAATCAAGGGAATAATTCATGGCCAGATCTCAACTAGCATGGCAAGGATCAACATTTTATAACAAACATTCAAGCTCATAATTAATTAAAAATGGAGTGAAATCATTCAGAATCACTTCTAGAAATTAAACAACATCAATGGCTTATCTATTCCATCCTAAAATTTTCATCACAGTAAGCAATAAAAAGAAAACACGATTGTACGATTTAAAATCCTAATTGAAATCATAAATTTCAATACATATTGTAACCGTCGTCTGAGATGCACTTGATGATGTTCGTCGAAAGCCGGCATTTCCTCCTTTCTCCTGCTTGCTAATAGTTGAGACCTCATCATTAACTCCCATAAAATTCTAGGGGTACTCTTCTTCCCCTTTAGCCCCGCGAACCACAAAGGGGCCACGCACAATAACAACCAGAACACTCTAGCTCCCAACTCGCCTTGCAAGGTAGACCTACCACTCTCTTTCTCTAGCTGGGTATCCCAACTCTCACAAGTAAAATAAGTCAGAAGTTTTGCAGCATAACCTTTCTCATACCATTCATGATCCATTCCTCCCCTCAGCCATTTCTTTTATAGAAATTTTCTTAGTGACCACTTGTCATTTTCACATTTAATTCGTTCTTTTTTTTAATTAACTAGGAATTACTCCCCCAGTACACTTGTCACTCATTCCCTTAGTTGCACCAATAAATTCACTTTTTAATTTTACTAAATGTCAATTTCCCTCACCCAACCTAAAAGTTGTCCTAAAATCACTCATAGTCGTCCCTTTGATCCCTCTATTTCTTTTTTAATGACTGAAGCCTTTCTAAAACTTAGTTCTGTTTAATTTAGGAAAGTTCTTTAGTTAGACTAGATTAGATACATTTCTATGCTTCCACATTCTTTTTACATTTATTTCCTTTCTTATCCTAATTTCCAATTTGGTATTCTCTTGCACACATTTATATAATTAAATATTTACATATAATTTTTTACTCTTTCAATTCCTAACTTCATTTTTTTTCATCCCCCATTTATTTAATTTATAATTTAGTTTTAGTCTTCTTACCCACTTTAGACTTAGGCTCAAATTTTTAACTAGGCTTAAAATTTTTAAATAGATTTTATAATTCACAAAAATTACACATTTAATAATTATTTTAAGTCTGACAATGTCAAAACAAATTATTATTGTCTAGGAACCTAGGTTCATTGAATCAAGTTTTATTTTATACCGCGATGTGCCCTTCAAGACGCACTACGTGCTCCAAGGGTTTCACTCACCTTTGATTCAAATTTTAATTATGTGACATGCCCTTCAAGACACACTACGTTCTCCAAGGGTGTCACTCGCTTTTGACTAGCCATGGTGTATGCGCTGAAAAAATTTCGCCACTACTTGTTGGGAGGACACTTTAAAATGTTCATTGATCACTCCACGCTAAAATTCCTAGTCAACAAGCCAGTGTTGGGGGGGATAATATGCAGATGGATTATTTTATTTCAGGAATATGATTTTGAGATCGTGGTTAAGCCAGGAAGAATGGACAAAGGTCCTGACCACTTGTCGAGGTTGGAACATGGAGAAGAGCCCACTAGTTTGGAGGATACATTGTCGAATGCATAGTTACTGGCCATTAGAAATATTGATGACCACTTCACCGATATAGTCCAGTTCCTGTCAACAGGAATGGCACCTACTGAGTATACAATTCCCCAGAATAAACAGCTAGTAGTGCGCGCTACAGACTTTTCACTTATAACTGGACAACTATATAAGATGGGACCTGATGAGATATTATGGAGGTGTGTTATGGAGGCAGAGCGACCATTGCTCCTCGCAGAATCTCATGAAGGCATCATAGGAGGACATCATGCAGGGAAAGCAATAGTGCAAAAGGTTCTTAGAGCTTCCTTTGGTGGCCTACCTTACATAGAGATGCTAAATACTATTACCAAGCATGCGATGTATGCCAAAGAGTTGGGAAACCATCCAGAAGAGATGAAATTCCATTAGCACCACAGCTGACACTACAAGCATTTGAGAAATGGGCCATCGACTTCGTGGGACCTATAAACCCTCCAGGAAAGCGCACAGGAGCAAGGTACATAATCACTGTGACAAAATACTTGACCAAATGGGTCGAAGCAAGAGTAGTTAAGGATTGTAGTGCAAAAATAGCTGTGAGCTTCATATTTGATGACATCGTAACTAGGTTTGGATGCCCAAAGATCCTTATGAGTGATCAAGGCACACATTTCATAAATAATACCATTGAAGCCTTGACTGAGGAATTTGCAGTCCATCATCAGAAGAGAACACCTTACCATCCACAAGCAAATGGGACAGTTGAAGCATTCAACAAAATATTGGCGACAACACTAACAAAGATCTGCAGTGTCAATAGAGATGACTAGGATTTAAGAGTACCAGCAGTACTATGGGCCTATAGAACCACTTGCAAGAAATTAACAATGTAGACCCTTTTTAAGTTGGTTTATGGCCTCGAAGTCGTTGTCCCAATGGAATATTTGGTACCAATCCTAAGGATCGTTTCCTTTACAGGTATGAATGACACTAGCATTGTTCAAGAGAGGCTCGTGTAGCTGGTGGAACTAGAAGAAGACAGATTTGTTGCAGGATTCCATCAGCAAGTACAGAAGGAAAGAGAGAAGGCCTACGATGATAGACACATCAAGAAGAAGGCATTTAAGCAAGGTGATTTGGTATTGGCGTATGAAAGTAAGTTTATAAAACATCCAGGAAAGTTCAGACTGCATTGGCTCAGACCATATGAGATTGCCTATGTTATAGAAGGAGGAGTTGCACAGTTGAAGACCTTGAATGGAGAATGGAAGGAAGGGATGGTCAACGGGAGCCGGTTGAAATTGTATTATGACAACCATCTTCCTCGCATCTCTCAGTAAAAGCATGAGGAAAAGGGTCTAGGTACCAGGTGCAGTTGAAACTGGGTACCAGACACAGAAAAGACAAAATGCACAAGAAAGGAAGGGAGTCATTGAGCAGAAAGAAAAGGCTGCACTACATAGTTTGAAGTCGAAGTAAAACAGAAGGATCAGATCTGAAGTGCCTCAGGATGAGTCACAGGTGAGTGTTGGGGGCCTATTGGCCCTAGGTTATGGAAGCAAGAGGAAATATAGGAAGGAAAGGAGAAATGTGAACTGCGCAAAAGACACAGTGAATGTTACTGGGTCGAAGTGAGAAAAAGAGAAGAAAAGACGGAGCGAAGTAAGAGAAACCAATTTGTTGGATGAGAATATCGAGGATGAAAGATCAGGAAGGAAGAAGGATCATGGACAACTCAGCAAGCAGAAAAAGCCACCATTGGTTGCTTTGGAGCATCACGCGAGAAGGAAGGAAAGACAGGCTGGCGAAGCCCTGAAAACGTGGGTCAAGTTGACCTAGGGTTTTAGACACCTAGGGTTTCGAAATCTAGGGTTTTGAAACCTAGGTTTCGGCCTAAGAATTTCGGTGAGCTATTGTAATGTCTAAATAAGAACCTACATGAGGAAAGGGAGTTCATTCTAGATTTTGTTATTAATGCGAGTGATTATTGTTGTATGAGAGAGAAGTGCTAAGTGTGACAACCTTTTGGTGATTATTGTTGTATGAGAGAGAAGTGCTAAGTGTGAGTGCTAAGTGTGATTATTGTCTACCCATGTGCCAACAATGTTGAACACAACAATATACTTCAACCTGTCAGATCCAATTGTCTAACTTTTCAGGATTAGCATATTCATTAAACATAGGTAAAGAAAACTTTACATCAAGCTTTAATAATGGTTTCTTAAAAGAGGCTTTATGTTTAGAATGTTGAGAGTGATGAGAATGCTTAGAGGAAGAAGAACTAGAACTTGAAGGCGAAGAGGGAGGCTCAAGAGGATCTCCTCCAACCCCTTGATTTACCGAAGCATCATCATTTGTATGTGCTTCATTTTTATTCCCTTTCTTCTTCATCCTCTTCTCGTAATGTCCATACATTCGTTCAACCATTTATGACATGTGTTAAAAGACCATGTGAAAGTTTTTCTCTTGTTCATCACGTTTTTCCTCTTTTGCCATCTTCTTCCTTCAGGATGCACGACCAACTTCGGGATTGAATGTCTTAAGAGTTCCTTCACCCTGCTTATGCTTGGCCCTAGTAAGCATTCATACTCAACAATTCAACTCAAAGATGACTGTTATGATACCAACATGATCCGTGATCTTTTCGTCAGGTGACTTATTAAAGAATCATATTTAATGAGCATAAAAAAAAGTACACCATAAATAAGGAAAAGCTCAAAAGGAAAGAGACATAATCATGCAATATGAACACAAAGAACTTGATAATGGAGTTCGTCCCTGGTGGACTACCTCTTCGGGTCCTGCTCTCAAATGGGTAGGTATTTTTATTAACTCCACAAAATAATTGGGAAAAATACATAAGTATACCTCATTTTGGAGTTAAGCTACAAAAGATTTTCTCAGATCAGAAAACTAACACCACCATTGCGTTCATGGCATTGTTTTACCTAAAAATGATTTTCTCCACTCCTCAATCCGAGTCAGACACTTTTTGGCCCAAGAGGCACCTCTGCCTCGGTTTGCATGCCACTTCTCCTACAATAAATAAATGAAAATATCGMACTACGTGCAACAATCTTGAAAACCGTGCCCAAGTCTATACATATCCATACGTGCGTGCTTGGTCTCACCTCTCGTGCTCTGTCTTCTATCCCGAAATATTGAACGAGACCCTCTTCTTATACAAAAAAAATGGYGGTTATGTCATAATTGAGGTTGTTGGCATGTCAGTAGGCAGAGTTAAATTTAGAGCATTTAGCTGGCGGAGGTCCCRGGGTCGAATCCCACGGGCCTCCCCTTTTTGRAAAATCGTTACAACTATATTTCGGCGTGCCCTGCCAAATCTAGCGGGCGACCACTAAAAAGGAGGAATGGTTATTAACTGGCGGAATATGCTATATTTGGTGGAAGTGGAATAAGCCCCTAGGTTGGTGAAGGTTATGGTCGTATGGGTGTAATATGGAACCAAGGGCTGGACCGAAGGCCGAGCCCTTTTCTCCCCCATATGGAACATTATCCAAACTTAAATTAATTATGTTCCATAGTATAAAAAAGGAATAGGTATTGGTGTAATGGTTGGTGCTGATTTGTGAGGCCTTTGGGCTAGAGAGGTCATGATTTTGACTCCTATGAAGTCCTAAACATTTTACACACACCAACCATTGGAGGGGTGCCACATGGTAGCCCATGACTGGGCCACGTGACACCATATAATTTTCTCATGGAACTGACACTTGTCATAATCTAATTTGCCCACATGTCTTCCATCCTTTCCATGTCATCCCATGCCAACTCGGTTGTATGGATGTGCCACGTTTCACCCTTGCAGTGGTGCCACGTGTTGCCTTGACTTTTTTACTTTTGACCAAGTTTGACATGATCTTTGATTTCTTATATCTTTTGATCTGTAACTTCGTTTGACGATCTGTTTGCATCGTTAGAAATCTTACGACACACTCTTTGCGATCATGCCATTTTAACTAAGTTTTGGGAACTTTGAATTTTTTTTCCCTTTTGTTGTCTGCTGAAGACATTCTGAGAGTCATGAGTTGCCTCTGTAAGTTTTGAGTTGTTCTTAGCCTTCTCTGGATACTTTTTGGATCACATCTCATCATACATTAAAGTTATTTATGGTGCATGAATGGTCTAATTACTTAAGTGGTCACACCTTGACATTAATCGAGGCATGCTAGTAAATCTAATTACTTATCTAATCATGCTTCACCATTATTCCAAGCGCCCGGTGACCCGCCAATTTGTTTCCATAAAATTTGCAAACCATAAGTAAATCATCTGTCCATCTTAAGGGTGATATGCTAGTTTAACATCATGAGGGTTCCAAGGACCAAAATAGAATGGTTATTAACCTAACATCATTACAAATTTCCCAAGAGTTGACTTACCGAGAGGTACATTAAGGCTCCATTTATGAAACACTAACAAGTGAGGTTACAATAACTAGGTGTCTAACCAAGAAATGATTAGGTGGCTAAGGTGAGTTCCATCTTAGAATAGGAACTTAACCATAGCAATAATAGGCGTTACCACCATAAAAGGTCATGGTAGAATCCGAAACTCGCTTTAAATTAAAAATAAATGGGTCAACATCATAATGGAGGGTAAGAATCGACGATGAAAAACTGTTGATGCAGTCTAGTCAATAACTAAAAGTTTTACAACTATTCAAAGTTGAACAAAGTGAAAATGATAACCATATTCAAGGGAATAGTCTAATCCATATCCAATTTAAATCACTAAGGTTTAGAACTATAACCAAATTTTAATAGACATGAAATTTCAACCAACAACAATCCTTCATGATCTTAGAATAGTTTTTTAATTTTCTGAGATTTAAGGAAATAAATGAGAATACAGGAAAAATCTCAGGACGAAGGGAGAAATTATGGGCTCAACGCAGAGTAGTTACTGGTTCGTCGAACGAGGAAAAGCTCAGCAAGAAAACGTTGAAGTGAAGGGAAATGCAGCAATAAAAACGTAGCGGTGAAGGGTAAGACGCAACACTAAGGACGTTGAGGCGATAAGAGGCAATTTCGCTAAGCAATGGATACAACTCACTATGTAATAAAAGTAAAATCTTCGAGCCTGTGGAGACCAAACGCAGTGTAAAAGGAGGTAAAAACGTTGAGATTTAAGGGAAATAATTCACTGTGTGAAGGAATGTAAATTCATAGATCCTTTGGAGACCAATCCATGTGTAAGAGAGAGTACATCGTTGAGATTTAAAGGAATAATTCTCTTTTTAAAAGAATTTAAAATCGATGATCACTTGGGTTACCATCTACCATCAAAATCGTGGCAAAGAGGGTCAAATTCACAGAGGGAATATCCCAAATTTAGCAAAGGATTCAAGTAATTTTACCAATTCGCCCAACAAGATAAAGGGAATTTCATTTTGGTTTAAACTGTAGATTCAAATTTTACCAATTCGCCCAGCAAGGCAAAGAGCATTTTGTTTTGATTTAAGTTGTAGATTCAAATTTTACCAATTTGCCTAGCAAGGAGAAGAGCATTCCATTTTGATTTAAACTGTAGATTCAAATTTTACCAACTCGCCCAACAAGATACATGCATTGGGATTTTATTTAATCAGTAGGTTCAGGGTATTTGGGAAATTTGGATTGAAAATGAAAACAACATTGATCCACACCATTCTAAATTTAATAGATAATGGATAAATATCAAAGTGGAATTGGAATGAACTCCAGTAAGGCATCGACCTTGCCAGAGAGAAGAATCGAAGGGGTAAATCATGGTGAGGGTTAGAGGGAAACCAACTCAGCTCTAAATAAAAAAATTACTGATAACAACTTCGCCCGAGAGTAAGATTCAGATAGTGCTTGGTGCACAATCAAGGGAATAATTCATGGCCAGATCTCAACTAGCATGGCAAGGATCAACATTTTATAACAAACATTCAAGCTCAGAATTAATTAAAAATGCAGTGAAATCATTCATAGTCACTTCTAGAAATTAAACAACATCAATGGCTTATCTATTCCATCCTAAAATTTTCATCACAGTAAGCAATAAAAAGAAAACACGATTGTTCACTTGATTCACTTGATGATGTTCGTCGGAAGCCGGCATTTCCTCCTTTCTCCTGCTTGCTAATCGTTGATACCTCATCGGTACCTCCCAGAAAATGCTAGGGGTACTCTTCTTCCCCTTTAGCCCCCCAAGCCACAAAGGGGCCACACACAACAACAACCAGAACACTCTAGCTCCCAACTCGCCTTGCAAGGTAGACCTACCACTCTCTTTCTCTAGCTGGGTATCCCAACTCTCACAAGTAAAATAAGTCAGAATTTTTGGAACATAACCTTTCTCATACCATTCATGATCCATTCCTCCCCTCAGCCATTTCTTTCATAGAAATTTTCTTAGTGACCACTTGCCATTTTCACATTTAATTCATTTTTTTTAATTAACTAGGATTACTCCCCCCGTACACTTGTCACACATTCCCTTAGTTGCACCAATAAATTCACCTTTTAATTTTACTAAATGTCAATTTTCCTCACCCAACCTAAAAGTTCTCCTAAAATCACTCCTAGTCGTCCCCTTATTCCCTCTATTTCCTTTTTAATGACTAACGCCTTTCTAAAACTTAGTTCTGTTTAATTTAGGAAAGTTCTTTAGTTAGACTAGACTAGATAACTTTCTATGCTTCCACATTGTTTTTACATTTATTTCCTTTCTTATCCTAATTTCCAATTTTTTATTCTCTTGCACACATTTATATAATTAAATCTTTAGATATAATTTTTTACTCTTTCAATTCCTAACTTGATTTTTTTTCATCCCCCATTTATTTAATTTATAATTTAGTTTTAGTCTTCTTACCCACTTTAGACTTGGGCTCAAATTTTTAGCTAGGCTTAAAAATTTTAAATGGATTTTATAATTCATAAAAATTACACATTTAATAATTATTTTAAGTCTGACAATGTATTATTGTCTAGGAACCTAGGTTCATTAAATCAAGTTTTAATTTATACCGTGACATGCTTTTCAAGACACACTCCGTGCTCCAAGGGTGTCACTCGCCTTTGATTCAAATTTTAATTACGCGGCATGCCCTTCGAGACCCACTACGTTCTCCAAGGGTGCCACTCACCTTTGACTGGTTTTGGTAGTTGTCCAACCCTTGGAGTCAATACCCCATTCAGGCAACATTGTGAGAGACTAAGGGCCTCTAAGGAATAAGGACCCTACCTTATTGTGCGCCCCTTATAATCTTCATGAGTGACTGTCTCAGTCTGTCCTCACGGCATCGTGGATCTCTCAAAATAGGTAATCATTAACCTACAATTCAATCCACAACATGAGTGCTAGTAGGTTGTGGCAAGGTTGTTTCCACGCCTCTCCCTCAATATCTGGTTGATGTGCATGATCCCTTTACTACTTATGTGAGTCTCATTAGCAAGAAATCGTCAACCTGCATCCATCAATGAAACAATGTCAATGATCTATAAACAACATCATAATATACCTGATCATGTCACATATGCATAAATAAAAATACCCAAACCAATACATTCCACTCCCTGAATCAATCTAGAGTCCAAAAAGGTCAATTGATGCTAGTGGCATCCTCAATCTGTCAAGTGTCTTTCACATTCAAGGGAAACTCATCAATAGCATCTNACATATGCATAAATAAAAATACCCAAACCAATACATTCCACTCCCTGAATCAATCTAGAGTCCAAAAAGGTCAATTGATGCTAGTGGCATCCTCAATCTGTCAAGTGTCTTTCACATTCAAGGGAAACTCATCAATAGCATCTGTCAATACAAAGATATCCAATAAAATAACATCATAATCATCAACATCATCACAAGAATTCATAAGCAAACAAACATCCATATACTGAAATTGGATCACTTGCACGCAAGTGTCCTCAAAGAATAAGTCAATAACATGTGCTCACAAAAGAGGGATGTTACATCTCTGCCCCTCTTTCTACCTCCCCCTCTCTCTCTACCCCCTCCCTCTCTCTCCATCTCACTCTCTAGCTCTCTTCTGATCTTGTCGGCTCTCTCTCTCTCTCTCTCTCTCTCTCTCTCTCTCTCTCTCTCTCCTACATCTACCTCTCTACCCCCCTCTCTACTAGCCTCGGCAACAATTTTTAAGGGAAAAGTAATTATTTATCCTTACTTACGCAACATTCATTTTAAAGCTGACCAAGTCCTAAGGAGACATAGTTTTCTAGGTACTAAGTTCTTTAACTTATCAGTTTTAACAAAAATGTGATGTGCCCATCAAGACGCAGTACGTGCTCCAAGGGTGCCACTCACCTGCTTTCATGTTTTATTTATGTGACGTGCCCTTCAAGACACACTAGCTACTCCAAGGGCGTCACTCATATTTTGACTGATTTTGGTAGACATCAAACCCCTCGAGTCAATACTCCGTCAGGTGACCTTGTGGGAGACTAAATGCCTCTAAGGAATAAGGACGTTGCCTTATTTCACACCCCTTAGAATCGTCATCACCGACTGTCATAGTCTGCCCTCACGGCATCGCGAGTCTTCTCGAACTAGGTAATCTTTAACCTACAGTTCGAGCCACGACAAGAGTGCTAGTAGGTTGTGGCAGGGCTACTACCACACCTCTCCCTCAATGTCTCTAGTTGTCGTGCATGACCCCTTTACTCCACATGTGATTCTAGTTGGAAAGATATCATCAGCTTGCATCCATCAATGAAACATGTCAGCGATTAAAATCAACAACATAATCCACTAGTCATATGTCACATAAGCCATAAAAAAAACACGCAAACCATAAAATTCCACTTCCTGACTAGATCTGGAGTCCACGGAGGTCCTTCGATTCCATCGACACCCTCAATCAGTCCCGAGTCCTGCACTTAGGAAAACCAGTCAATAGCACATGTCGATATAAATATCATCAAATCCAAAACAACATCATGAACCATAATCGAAACAGTCAATCATATAGTGAACCGGATCACTTGCACGCAAGTGTCCTAAAATAATAAGTCCAATCAGGTGGGCACAACAATGGGATGTTACATACACCCCCTCTTTTTTTAAATTTCATTCCGAAGTTTCACAATATATGAGTGCCGAAATAAAATATATCACAATATCCATATGTTTATTTATTAAACAAAAATGGAAATCGTTGACGCATATCATATGCATCCTCCTAGGTTTTCGAGTGCGGACTATAGTTATCCCACTGGACCTTGACCTGATCTATTATTCAACGTCGTAGTTTTTGAATGCGATGGTCCAAAATGCGTATTGTCTCCACCTTGAGCGCACCCTCATTTGATACCTACAAGAAACTCATGTCAATCACATGTGTAGGATCACTAACATAATGTTTCAAAATAGATACGTGAAAAACATCATCCATATGCCTCAAAGAATCAAGAAAGGCTAGTCAATAGGCCACGGGCCCCTTCCTTTCCACAACCTTGAAGGGTCCCACGAACCTAGGAGAGAGTTTAGCACCCTTTCCAAACTTGATCGAACTCTTGTGTGGTTTCACTCGCAAGAATACTCGATCGCCAACTTCATATCTATGGTCGACGCAATGCGCATCGACATAACTCTTTTGTCGATCCTACGCTTCCTTGATCTTTTGTATTATTGTTCGCATTTGATCTTATATTTCTTGGATTGCTTCTAGTCCCACCAGGACCCTATCCTCAAGCCGATCCCAACTCAAAGGCATTTGACACAGTCTCCCGTAAAGAAACTCAAATGGCACCATCTTAATGGTGCTTTGATAACTGTTGTGATATGAAAATTATATCAGTGGAAAGAATTCCTCCCAACACTTATGTTGGTCCATCACGTACATACGCAACATATCCTCCAATATTTGGTTTGTTTGTTTGGTATGCCCATCTGTCTCTAGGTGATACGCAGTACTAAAGTTAAGTTGGGTTCCCAAGGCCTCTTGGAAACTAGTCCAAAATCACCCTGTAAACATCGATCTTCGACCGGATATAATCCTCTTAGGCACGCCATGTAGCCTCACTATCTCACTTATGAAAACTCTAGCTATGTCAGGAGCCTGATACGTCATACACATAGGAATAAAATTTGCACTCTTCGTGAGAGTGTCGACTACTACAAAAATTGAGTCGTGTCTCCTTGTCGTCAAGGGAAATCCAACAATGAAATCCATCGAAATGACCTCCCACTTCGATTCTGGAATAATGTGTGATTGTAGTAAACATGTTGGATGTCTATGTACAACCTTCATCTACTAACATTCTAGACATCTTTCCGTGTAGTTGACTATCTTCACCTTCATTCTTTTCCAGAAGAATAAGGGTTTAAGGTCTGCCCTTATCTTTGTGACTCCTAGATGAGCCATGTACACTGAGCTATGAGCCTCGTTTAGTATCAAATTCCTCAACTCATCATTGGGCGGTATGTAAATCCAATTATTAAATCTCAATAATTTATCATTGTCCACAACAAATCCCTCAAATTTTGGTACCATCATTGTTTTTTGTTCGATAAAATCATTGACCTCTTTATACCAGTCATCATTACGCAGTAAAGTTAGAATATTTTCACATAGATTCGTTTGAAGAGGCATCACCGAAAATATGTGTGGTCTCCGACTCAACACATCAGCCACTCTATTCATTTTCCTTTTATGTAAGTAATCTCGAAATGGTACACACTAAGCAATTCTGACCAACGCCTTTGTCACGTGTTCAAGTCGCTTTGCATAAAAATGTGTTGTAAACCACAGTGGTCCATTTTTAGTTCGAATTTTCGTTCAATAAGGTAGTGTCTCCATACTCTCAAGGCATAAACAATGGCTAACAACTCCAAATCGTGTGTCGCATAGTTCTCCTCATGCCTTATTATCTTTCTCGAGATGTAAGCGATCACTTGACCATCTTCATCAAGAGTTCGCCTAAGACTTCCTTGGATGCGTCAGTCCATACCAAGAAGTCCTCGTCCATGTCAGGGACCTTTATTATCGGCGTTGTCTTCGGCATCTCCTTGAGCCTCCAAAATTCTTCTGCACATTTCTCGGTCCAAACAAACTTCTTGTTCTTCTTCTGCAATTTTGTAATCGGATTTTCTATCTTCGAAAAACCCTCGACGAACTGTCGATAATATCCCGCTAAACCCATGAAGCTACACACTTCTGGGACATTCGTTAGTCTATTCCATTCCATAATAGCCTTGACCTTTGTTGGATCCACAACGATACCTTCGTCGGAGATGACATGCCCTAAGTAATGAATCTTCGATTGATAAAACGAGCATTTCGACAGTTTCACAAACAATTTGTTCTCTTGTAGACACTGTAGTACCAAGCACAAGTGTTCATCATGCTCCTCCATCATCCAAGAATATATCAAAATATCGTCAATGAATACTTGGATGAACTTGTCCAAGTATTGGTGGAACACCCAGTTCATCAAACTCATAAATACCCCTGGGGCATTTGTCAGTCCAAATGGTAAAACAGTAAACTCGTAATGTCCAAACCTCGTCTTAAATGCAATCTTAGGGATGTCATCCTCCTTGATCTGTAACTAGTGATACCCTGATCTCAAGTTGATTTTCAAAAACATCGTCACGTCGTTCATCTGATCAAACAGATTGTCAATCCTTGGAAACGGATATTGATTCTTGATCGTTGCCTTTTTCAATTGACGGTAGTCAATGCAAAGTCTCCACGACCCATCCTTCTTCTATATGAAAATAACAGGCACACGCCATGGTGACACACTTGGACATATAAGTCATAGGTCCAGTAACTCCTTCAATTTCATTTTCAACTCATGTAACTCTGGGGTCAACATCCGATAAGGAATTCTTGTTATCGGTTCAATTCCTAGTTTTAGGTCGATGGTAAATTCCAATTCCCTCTCTAGCGGAAACCCTGGTAACTCCTCTGGGAAGATGTCTGCAAACTCTCGCACTACCGGAAGGTGTTCTAGGCCTTCTTCCATGCCCTTTTCGTTTAACACAAGGATCACATAAAGCTTGCATCCCTTGTGCATGCTCTTCCATAGTTGTAGGGAAGAGATGAACCTTAGGTAAAATCCCTCGTTCTTACCTACAATCATGCGTCTCTGTCCCTCATCATCGATCAAACTCAATCGTTTCATCTTACAGTTGAGTATTTCCTCATGTGATTCCAACCAGTCCATACCGATCACGACGTCATATGACCCTAATATCGTGACATATAGGTTGGCCTTCATAAAAAACTCTCCCAAGTTAAAGCTACAACCCATAACCTTACCTCCAACCTTCTATTTGGCTCCTGAAGCCATTTCCACAAAGCTAAACTTGTCCTGTTCGACTACCTTTACCTTGATTCTTTTTAGCGTTGCACCAGAAATAAAACTCTATGTAGCAGCTGAATATATCAAAATACTAAGGGTCTGGTCAGCGACGATACCTGACATATCGAGTACATTTGACTAGTGCTCTTCCTGGCGGTTATTAACCAGTGCATGAATCTGATGGGCCTTGTCCAAATCTCCCACAGTAGTGGGTCCGACTAATCTGGCTGCTCTGGCCCTCTCAACTGGGTAGTCACGCTGGAAATGTGGCTCCCCACATGTCCAGCACCCAGTCTTCGGTCCAGTACTCTTGGTACCTGGAGTAGAAGCTGACGACCCACCAGCCTGGAACCCTGGTATGTTTAGTTAAACATGCCTAAACTGTTGTTGCGACGGTCGATGTTGTTGTTGGTGTTGTATTCCTCTGTAAGGAGTCTGCTTCTTAGGCATCGGTCTTCCTGGTGTAGTGAATGTGGATCCTCTTGGAGTGCCTCGATATCCCGGTGGATGACTAACTAGTGTCTGACGCTGTTGTGCCCCAGATGTCGTCAGTCCTGTCAGTCTCACCAGAGTCCTGCTCTAACCCCCACTGATGAGATCCTCCTCTGCTATGAGGGCCTTTTGGACAACATTGTGCGATGTTTGAGGCATCAGAATCCTCACCTTCGCATTAATTCTGACTTTAAGGCCGAACATGAACTTGTTGACCTTAAGCTTATCGGTATTCACGTGCGGAGCATACCGAAGCAGCTCCATGAAAAAGGCCTCTTACTTGGGAACCGTACAACCGCCCTATCGCAAGGCATTGAACTCGTTGAGATGACGCTCAATGAATTCCTCAGAAAGATACCTCTCCTAGAACTGTTCCTTGAACATTTCCCATGACACATCTTCAACGACCATGTTCAACTGCGGCAGGAGCATCTTCCACCATAGAAGAGTGCTCCCCTTCAGTTGAAATATCGCCATGCGGACCTTCATATTGGAGGTATAGTCGCAAAGTCAAAACCACTTCACCATATTCACCAACCATGCCTCGGCGGCTGCGTCATTCGTGGAACCAAATAACTCAGGAAACTTGACCTTCTCGAGTTCGCAGTGAATGCTACCAGTACCGACCGGGGCACGCAGTGGACCCTCAGGAGGTGTTGTCACCCTAGCCTCGTCTCTATCCAAACGGATGATCAGTGCCTCAGACATCCTCTGAAAGGACCTCATCAACCCAACCACATCACCCACAACTATATTTTCCTTCCCGTCAACCTATTTGTCTCCCTAGGGGTTAGACCCCTCAGGCGTGGATGTTACTGGGGGCATCGCGCCTCCTCCCCTAGCACCTCGTCGTTTGCCTCTGCGATGTCCTCTAACCATGATTACGTGCATGAATACAAATCAATTTTAATTAGAGACATTTTGTAATCAATTATCCAATCAATGGAAGTCGTATTGATCCCAAGTCATGGATCGAACCGACTCTAATACCATATGTAACAAACCTCGTTGTTATGACACAAGCGACGCGAAACAAGTACAATTTTTATTTTTTTTTAACGCAAGGAAAGTAATGTCATTAACAAAATCAAGCATCACAACTCAACGATGAACACAACGAACGCAATTCATGCATCACATAAACATAATGACCTATCATACTATCACATCAAGCAGCTTGAAGCAACAACAAACAGTCAATCCGTAAGGAATAAAATGACTAAGCTTAAAGACAACATCAAGATCATCCATACGCAACCAGCAACGAAAGAGAAACAAAAATTAGAAAAAAATCATAATCATGTGATTACATAACAATTTACCATACGTCAATTCCAATAATTGTCATCATCAGGAAGTACATGACCCAAGGCTAGGCTATCATACACATCTATCGATCAGAGCACGCAATGATCCAGTCATCATGAATCATGTTGCCACATTACGATAGGTGTCATAGTAACCAAGGTGCAACATAACAATTCTAGACCTTCATCCAATACACAAATCCAATGCGCTAGAAGTCCCGACTTAAACTGTGAACATTATACGAAGACTATACCCAAGCATCCAATCAACAAGCTAAACAAGATGCAAGGTGATTGCAATCAAACATTTAATTTGCGCAACCTCTAGCTAGATTTCTTGTTTTCTTAGGAGGATTTCATATGTGATTTTATTTACTTGCACAACGACCTAGATGTACTTATTTAGCATTTTTACCATTAGACACCCATCAAGCACAAGTAACCAACCAACCACAATCTCAATCAACATAAAGCAACCTTCAAGCATCAACTATCCTTTCCTCATCAAAAGTAAAACTTCTACCTAATTTAAAATTTAATATTAATTTAGGACTAAGCATTCATTCTGAAGATTACCAACTTTACCCCAGGTAAGAGAATCCTTCCCTACCTTCTATCTTAAATACCACCCTTAATCAATGCAAGGAAAAAGGTATCCTTAATTTAATCACTAACATAAAACAAATAAACACACAGGGATGACATTAATAACACTCATGATTTCAACGGGTACCTTAGCTTAGTGATGGTTATAAAACAGTTAGAAAAACTATTAAGAAAGATAATCATTCTTCCATTCATACAGTCTTATCTTAACATGATGTTTCAACAAATACAACAATTATAAATAATTAACACAGTCCCAACCCAGCTGCCAATCCTCGTATTTATAAAGTTTAATGCGCTATGCAGCAATTTACAGAACTATAGTAAAATAAATTACCCAATTCCCAAATCAACTACCATTCCCCCTATTTTATCATTTAATGCATCGTTCAACAAATACAAAACTAATATAAGCAAATAAGAACATTTTTACAGCAAATAAATCGCTAAAAAAAACTCATCCCGTCTCTATTAACATGATGCTCTAATCTGATCGAATTTAGATCTGTCCTAAGGCAACAAAAACTGCCACTTGCCATTCACCGGCCCCTGACATAATAATTAGCCATTGCTATATCCCATCCAAATTGAAACTGGTAAGAGCGAATAAATCGCCGAACATAAATTCGCTTCTAAATATAACCACTGCAAATGTATTGTCTCTGTCAATTGTAATCGTTGTCAAATTAATCGTTGCAATTGGTTATTTATGGATTTATACAATGCTGCCCTTAGTTATATCAATACTACACAATAGCACTCCACAATTAATCGGTACTGCCATAACCAATGTAATTATAACCACGTCTTAAATCTCTGGTTATTAAATAATGCAAGGTTCTGAAAACGCTCATAAATTAAGACAGGAAACCGATTACTTTCGCCGGAGACTCTCAAAAAAAAAAAGAGAGAACAAGGACTAATAAGAATATTCGAACACGGTAATGCAGTTGAGTCAGTCATGGACAATGCCAGTAACAACATAAATCTAAGAATTCGATTGGCACGCCTGTGGGTGCTCTCGGATCATGCAAGTGGACACGAACCTCCCCACTGGGAAATCTGTACTTGGACAATCAGACGGGCATGACGAAGTTACAGGATGCCTAATGGATTTGAACCAACTAATTTTCATCTTAATATTATTACTAATTTAAATTACAGTGGCCAGGAAGCTGAACTTTCTCTAACCCTGGTGACCATTGTAGCAGGGCAATCGATATTACCAAACGTGCAGAGGCTATTCTCATTCTAAGGTTCAACCAATCCCAGCACCATTAAAATTATTCTCTTCACAGTCGCAGAGTAAGACGGTAAGAACTTGAATGCACCAGTTATAATTATGAGCAGAATACTACTAAATATAAGACTCTATCTCCCTTACATGAAGATAAATAAAGGAAGTAGTTGCACGGTGAGGAGGGATGCTAAGAACAAAGAAAATGTGGAAGGATATAAAGGATCCAAAAAATGTCCTGCAAGGGATGGAGACAATAAGGGAGATCGATAGTGATCTAGGTGTCTACCACAGGAAACAGGAACACAACTAAAACTAAGAATCGAGGGTTGGGGGCAAAGGAATTCAGGAACTTGTCCTCACCCCTCCCCTCCTTATCAATGCTACTCTTGCACAAAATTTTCATTGTGTTGCACTGATAAGGTATATAGAACCAAACTGTAAGTAGAGAATTTCCATTACCTAAAGGCCACTCTATAAGAAAAATCTAAAGCTCAAGCCCTAGAGAAGGCATAAGACCAGGTTCAGAACGTTTATGAAATCAACCAAAGGGGCAAGCCCAACTGCAAGAGTTCTAAGTTAGGAGTGAGATGTCGTTTTAAACTAATGTGAGGAGAGAAGCTACAACAAACTAAGTTGGCATGGGAACAAGGGCGAGAGTGTAAATTCTAAGTATTTTTAACACAGATCTACTCACTAGCTATCATTTAAATTCCTCTGAAAATTATTCTTAGTATTGCAACCAAAATTTTGAATTCTAAGCTGGAATAAAAATTATTTGAATTACATTTCACAACTGCTGTCCAAAATTCAACTCAACATTCGCCATTAGAGTCCCTAGGGGGCAGCTCAATTGGCAAGTGACGTGAAAATGAAGTTCCAAAGAGGTCTCGAGTTCAACTCCCCCCGACTAATCTAGTGTCTAATGCGTGGGGCATCTAGGCACACCTGGAGGTTATAGTGGTAGCAGTTGGATAACACGACCACGTGTAACGCGAGTACGTGCCCAACTAGTTGTTGATTCTGTCAGCCATAAAAATAAAAATAAACATTTGCCATTAGAAATATTCATATACATAAATTTAACTACCTTTCAATGCAAATTTACACATGCGTACATTCGCCATTATAGATATTCATATACAAAAAATTAACTATTGTTTTAATACAATTTACGCATGCGTACTTTCACCATTATAGAGATGCATATATAGGAAATTTAACTACTTTTCAATACAAAATATACACATGTGTACCGTAGCCAAATGCGAAGAACAAAAAGTGATTGTCTCGTGCTTGCACTCCGTCCAACTCCTGCTTGCCAACTATTGAGACCTCACCGGTACCTCCCAGCCAACGCTAGAGGTACTCTTCTTCCCCCTGACCCCCCCGAGCCACAAAGGGGCCATGCTCACAACTGGATATTCTAGCTCCCAGCTCGCCTAGCAAGGTTGAGCTACCACTCATTATCTGAGTTGGGTATCCCAACTCCCACAAGAAAAATTCAGTCAAGATAAAATCCGACAGCGTAACCTTACGCATATCAGACGTGATTCTTTCTCCTCCTCAGCCATTCCTTTTATAGGGGTTTCTTAGTGGTTAGTTTCCAAACTCTCCGTAAATTCTTTTTATTAAATTTAAATTAGCAAAAGTCTCTCCCGTACACTTGTCACTCGATCCCTTAGTTGCACCAGAAAATCAATTAATTAATTAATTAAATTTTCCTATTTCCCTTACCCACCTAAAAGAGTTCCTAAAAATGCTCCTCGGTATCCCTTTATTCCCTTACATTTCTTAAATGACTGACACCTTTCTTAAAGCCTAGTTGAGTTCACAATTAGAAAGTTCCAAAGACTAGATTCCCTACTATGTTCCACATTCCCATTTTTCTTTCAGTTTCCCCTTTTTATTTAAGTTCAGAATTAGCAAGTCTACACATAAAAAACAATTTACCTTTTTAATAATTTAATCCTTCATTAAAATTTTACTTCAAAAATTTATGTTTGAATTTTATTTATCCCCCCCCCCC
>ML797819.1:103249-151899 GCA_009831015.1 Picea engelmannii | reverse complement strand
TTTTCTCTATTATTCCCCCCACCCAATATGTTTTCTCTATTATTCCCCCACCCCCACCCTCACCACACCCCCACCTTCACCAAACATATATGAAGGTGGGGGTGGGAGGAATAGTAGAGAAAACATATTATGTTTTCTCTCTTATTCCTCCCACCCCCACCCTCACCCTCATATATATGAGGGGATTAATAGAGAAAATATAATATTTTTTCTCTATTATAACCCCCGCCCATGTTTTCTCTGTTATTCCACCCACCCCCACCCTCACCCTTATATATATGAGGGTGAGGGTGGGGGGAATAATAGAGAAAACATATATGAGGGTGCAAGTGGGGAAAATAGTATATAAAACATAAACGTATATGAGGGTGGGGTGAGGGAATAGTAGAGAAAACATAATATGGGGGGAATAGTAGAGAAAACATAAACATATATGAGGGTGGGGGTGCAGGGAATAGTAGAGAAAACATATTAGGGAATAGTAGAGAAAACATAAACATATATGAGGGTGGGGGTGTGGGGAATAGTAGAGAAAACATAATATGTTTTCTCTACTATTCCCCGCACCCCCACCCTCACCCTCACCCTCATATATATGAAGGGAATAATAGAGAAAACATTATGTGTTTTATTTATTATTCCCCCCACCCATGTTTTCTATATTATTCACCCTCACCCTCACCCTCATATATATGAGGGTGGGGGTAGGAGGAATAATAGAGAAAACATAATAAGATATCAATCCCAACCCTAGATCAATACCTAACATAAGATATCAATCTCCACTCAAAGTTAATCCTCCCATCCTCTCACACTCATAATGATGAGCCAAATATTTACATATATAGCTTAAATAATCATGAAAATGACTTATTGATGATGGCATAAAAAGGCAAAAATAAGTAATGAAAATAAGAGAACATTGCAAGAAAACAAAATCAGGAATATGTAGGTGATCTACATGGGAATATGAAGTTTGAAAACCATTCTAAGGCTTTTGTGCCACCTTTACAATCATAAAACAAGAATTTAACCATCGATACTTGGCATGAAGTTTGAAAATCATTCCCAAATATTTTATGCCACCTTTACAATCATGAAACAAGAATTTAATCATCCATACTTGGCATGGCATGAAGTTTGAAAATCATTCGCAAAGCTTTTATGCCACCTTTACAATCATGAAACAAGAATTTAACCATCCATACTTGGCATAGGTGGCATACCCCTTTAACCATTTTCCACATCATAGTTCCTTCTTATTCCTAAAAACCATTTTATATTCATTGTATATTAACATACATTTTATTGTTACATTGATATGGAATCACAATTTTATGTCCACTTTGAATAATAAAAATAATTTAGGTGACTAATTATTCAATAGCGTGGTCTTGGAGTTCGGCTTCTACTAGGAACTTTATTCACCACATTACTTATGGACAAATATAGTTATGGGTGTTGTTAATACAAAGTTCTCAAGGATTCACACTCAAGAAACCTATCTATATATGTACAATATTTATACGTCAAGCTATGTACATTGCATGGGTCAAAAATGAGGTATTACATTACCCTCTTTCTTGGAATACTAGACTTAGGGAAACCACAAAATATAAACAAAAATCAATACTCCCCCATCACAACATTCTCCATATCTAAAGTTGTGTAATCTTGTGTGTGATGTTTTCATTGGAACTTGACCTATTTATTTTCTCAATTGTTGAACTTGGTCACCTTCCCATTGGTGATGTATGAAGGTTTGATTTGGAACTCTCCATTTGGTTCCCTCAAAATTAAATCCCTTTCAAGTGCATGGTTAGGATCATGTAAATATTTATTAAGCAAGTGTGATCTTAGCTTGCTATGTTATCCTAGATTATTGAAGCATTGCATTTTTCCCATACAAAAGTCAACTAATGGACTTATTTCCAATTATCTCTGATGATTGATATTATATGCAATCTTCACTAAATGCAAGCATTTTTCTCACTTAGATAAATTGTACATGGCATACATTTGAATCATATCCTTGGTAACATTATTCACTAAGTTGTTATCTACCCATATCACTATATTTGTAATTATCTATTTTATAATTTAAGATGAAATCTTGCTTTTACATATCACTAAATATTGGCGTTGTGCGGTGCAGAAACTTGCACGCACTGAATATTGGTGTGCGGTACGTACACCAAAGATTAGCGCTTCAAGGTGTAGAAATTGGGTGTGTTGAATATTGGTGCATGGTACAAAACTTGTGTGTGCATGGGTTTCCAAAAGGAAAAAGAGAAGAGAAGTAAAAGGAAGGAGAAAATAGACAAATTTACAAAAAAAAAAAGTGTGGAGCCAAAAACTTGTTTTGGCCATAACATGAGTGTTTCAACTCAGAATCGGATGAAATTTTAGGGGTGTGTCCACAATGATGAGGGATACAAAATTTTCATTGTGGGCAATGGGCCAATGTTTCTTAAAATTTTCGAAATGAAAATTAGTGACTTTTGAATATCAGGGTCGTGCTCAGTAACCGGATCCTAGATAAAGGTGATTTTTTTCTAGATAGCCTAAAATGTAGGCATGGAGATACCCATTTGGGATCCTAGTAAAATTAAAAAGGAGTTGGTGTGGAGATGCTCAAACAGGGAAAATCCATTATTTCCAGGTGCGCTTAGAGGATTTTTTGAATCTTAAGAGGAAAAGGGACCCCAAATCACAAATACAAAAAAAAATATTTAGTCAACATTTTATCTAAGCGTCAATCTAAAAACCTTTTTCTTGAGGCAATTTTACCCAGTTTTGCTCTGTTTGGGAGATAGCTAGTTTGGGCTAAAGTTTCTAAGTTTGGAGAAAGTGAAAAAGTGCAAAGTTGTCAATTCCATATTTATACAAAATCCGACTGGAGCATCCGATTTAAAATATAAAAGCTCTTATGTGTTTACAATCACAAATACTATCTACATGCTATAGAAAACAATTTATGGTTCCTGACCAATTTTCTTCTATGAGTGGCAGAAAATGGTCTCCGGTAAATTGCAGAAATGAAAATAGAGCTCAATTGAATAAAAGAAATTGCAAACTTTAGAAGTCTACTACTTTTGTCTCAAAACTCGAGATGAGGCATAAGTATAGTCATTGGAAATTTGATTCAGATGAGAATGCCTCTGAACAATCAAAATCAAATTTTGATGCATCCATGCTCATCATAAATTCAGTTGAAACAATGACCTGTAATCTAATATGGAAATTCTATAATATGCAAAATTCTAACAACAACTATTGCATGCAGAATTTTGCAAAATTAGAGATACAGGAAAGTGTATCTAGTTCCTATATGAGGACTAGAGATATGGAGGACATCGAGGGATCTTACATTCATGAATATGAAATAGAGGTCTTCATGTCAGCATGGGAAATGCAAAGACATAATCCAATGAGCACAGAAGCAAAGTAGAGTCAGTGGAGTTGGTTGAGACTATGAGAAGCTTGCAAAAAGAAGTGTAGGGATATAGAGTAGAGAATTAAAGGATGATGAGATCTCAGGAAGATATGCTATAGATTCTACATATGTTGTAGAGACAATTCAATAAAAATTCTGGCACAAAACAGGTAGCAAGTGCAAGGCAAGTAGAAGAATCCAAATCTCATGATAGGAGGGATGATCATGGGTGATATAGGTAGTCGAGGAGTATTAGAAGACATAATCATCATCATCATTCACCAGGACATTCAACTAGAATAAAAAATGCATGTTCAAGGTTAGAAAGTATCCCAAGTATGTCCCTTGTCAGACATCAAAGGAGGAGATATGGGTTAGATATATTGCAATGAGTGCTCGGGAAAATCAAGCCACCATCCTTTGATGGACATCATGGGAAGGAAAAAGATGTTGAATCTTTTCTATTGGGCATGAGGAAATATTTCCAGCTACATGATTACTCATCAAATGTAGAAGCCAAAATTGCAATATACCATATTTAAGGAAGAGAATCTATGTGGTGGGATCAACTCAAGCAGGTTAAGCACATTGATGAGAAGATAATTTATTGGAAGTAGTTCAAGAAATATTTCTAGCAACACTACTTGTCAGAGAAATATATGACAAGAAGATGTTAGAGTTCTTTGACCTCAAACTTGGAAACATGACCCTGGAAGAGTATGAGAGGAAATTCTTGGAACTTTTGTGGTGCATGGACTTCATCAAGGATGAGAAGGTCAAAATTAAGAGGTTCTTGAGTGGACTTCTATCATTCTACAAGGATAAAATTCAATTTGATGAGCCCAAGAATTTGCAAGAATCCATGAGGAAGGCTAAGTATCTGTATGAGCAAAGCAAAGTAAGGATAATTTTCCAAAAGGCCTAGGATGATAAGAAGAAAGGAAATATGGATCAGAGGAAGAATGAATTCAATCCACCTTTCATTAGAAATATCTCTTAAACATATCAACAAGGGCATCCAACACAATGTGAAGTTAAAATGACAAATTTATTTGAGAAAAGGCCAAGACAACAACCCATAAAATGTTGGGGATGTGAAGGAGACCACATGTATAAATATTGTCCTCACTAGGGAGATAATATGAGGACTGTGCATAACATCAAGAAGAAGGATACAATGGAGAATGTGGGTAGAAGCATGCAAACGATTTATGTAGCCTTGGACAATATACAAGTAGAATATCAATCCCACATGATTGAGGTGGAAGGTAAGATTGATAATCATCCCATAGATATTTTGATTGATTCTAGAGCTAGTCATAGCTATATAGATCCTAATATGGTTTACAGATTTAAGTTGAAGAGATGTAAACATGAAAATTTGTGGTTGGTTCAGCTAGTCACTGGAATCAAGAGAAGAACCAATGAGCTTGTTAAGGATTGTGTAGTGAAAATGAATGGAGTGAGCACTAAGGAAGATTTGAACATAAAACCACTTGGTTCATATGGCTACTTGATTGGTATGGATTGGCTAAAAAAACATTATGTTGTCGTAGATTTCTACAACATGGATTTCACATGTCTAGATGAGAAAGGAAATTCAAGGACAGTTCGAGGCATTCAAAGTCCTATATATATCAGAGAGATTTCAACATTACAACTGAAATAAGTTTTAGAAAAGGGTGCCTAATATATGCAACACATTTGGAAGAGCCATCCAAGGATGAAGTGACAAATATTGAAGAATATCCTATCTTGAAGGAATATAAAGATGTGTTTTGGGAACTTCCAGGACTACCACCAAAGAGAGACATTGATTTATCCATTGACTTGATGTCTAAAGCTACCCCAGTATTCAAAACTCCCTACAAAATGAGCACACCAAATTTGAAAGTGTTGCAGATGCGGCTAGAAGAGTTATGAAATAAGGGGTGCATATGCTCAAGTGTTTCACCTTGAGGTGCCCCACTGTTTTTTGTAAATAAAAAGGATGGAACTCTAAGTATATGTATTGACTTAAGACAATTGAATAAGGTTACAGTAAAGAACAAGTACCCTTTTCCATAGATTGATGATATTTTTTATCGATTGAAGGGAGCAACAATATTTTCCAAGATTGACTTGAGATTAGGATATCATCAAGTAAGAATCAGAGAAGAATATACCAGTAAGACATCTTTTCAGATAAGGTATGGCCATTATGAGTTTGTGGTGGTGTCATTTGGATTGACAACTTCGTCGACTACTTTCATGTGTCTAATGAATAGAGTGTTTAGAGGCTACCTAGACAAATTTGTTATTGTCTTCTTGGATGATATTCTTATCTACCCCAAGACAGAGTCAAAGAATGAGCAACATTTGAGAATCATGATACAAGTGTTAAGATAACACCAATTGTATGTCAAGTTGGGAAAATTCACCTTTTATCAAAAACATATTCATTATTTGGGCCACATTGTTTCAGAAGATGGTATAGTAGTGGATCTAGAAAAGATTGAAGCTATCAAAAGTTGTTCGGAACCAAAGAATATTTTAGAGGTTAGATAATTTATGGGTCTAGTTGTTTATCATAGGAGATTAATTGTGTGTTCCTCCAAGATTGCCAACCTGATCACATCCTCACAAAAGAAAGGAATAAAATTTGAATGGAATACCATGTGTGAAGAAAGTTTTCAACACTTGAAGGATTTATTAACGAGTGCACCTATTTTAAAGGTTGCATATCTAGATGAGGATTTTATTGTATGCACAGATGCATGCAAGGAAGGGCTTGGTGCAGTCCTTACCCAAAATGGACATGTAATTTGTTATGAGTTAAGGAAGTTGAAGGAGCATGAAATAAATTATGCTACACATGACTTAGAGTTTCCATCAATAGTTCATGCCTTAAAAATTTGGAGGCATTATCTCATGGGAATAAAATTTCATTTGAGAATAGACCATAATGATCTGAAATATTTGTTTGGAAAACCAACATTGAATTCTAGACAAACTAGATGGCTTGAATTTCTCATCAAATATAACTTTTACACCAAGCACATAAAGGGAAAGGAGAACAGAGTGGTTGATGCACTCATCAGAAGAGTGCATGAAATGCATGCTACAACCATTAGTATGTATAGGACAAATCTAAAAGACATAATTTTAAAGGTTGTAACAACATACCAACATTGTGTACAAGTTAAAGAATGATTACAATAGAGTAATGTACAACATAAATTTAAACATTACAAGATGGAAGAGGTTGGAATCCTCTTGTACATGAACAAGGTTTATGTACATAATTCTCAGGAGTTGAGGAAAACATTTTTTAAAAGATATGCACAATGTGTCATATGTTGGACATCCAAGGTATCAGAAAACCATTGTAGTTGTAAGAGCTCAATATTATTGGTCGGGAATGAAGAAATATGTAGTGGATTTTATTGTTAGATGTTTGGAATGCCAAAAGGTAAAGGTCGAACATAGATATCTAGTGGGATTGCTACAACCATTTCCCATTCCAAAGTGAAAATGAGAAGTAGTTACCATGGATTTCATTACCAAGTTTCCCAGAACAACAAGGCAACATGATTCCATCATAGTAGTGGCGGAAAAAAATGCAAAGATTGCATAGTTTATTCCAGCCAAATTGACACATATGGCAACTAAAACTGCAAAAATGTTTATGAAAGAGATTGTTAGGATACATGGCATGCCTAAGGAAAATGTATCTGAAATAGATACCAAGTTTACTTGCAATTTTTGGAAAGGATTGTTCAAATGATTTAGGACAAATTCGAATTTCAGCACATCATATCATCCAAACTCAGTCAGATAAACAAAGAGGGTCAACCAAATATTTGAAGATATGTTGAGAATGTATGTAATGGACCAGCGTTCCAAGTGGGAAGATTATCTTCATTTGGTTGATTTTTCTTACAATAATGGGTATCATGCATCATTAAAGATGAGTATGTTTGAAGCCTTGTATGGTAGAAAATGCAACACTCTAGTGAGTTGGGATAACCCAGTGGACAGAGCAATTGTTGGGCCATAATTTCTAAGAGAAATGTAAGAGAATATGGTAAAGATAAAACATAACTTGAATATTGCACATGATATACAAAATAGATATGCTAACAAAGATAGAGAACACAAGGAATTCAAAGTGGGTGAGCATGTGTTTTTATGGGCCATTTGAAATCTTAGAGAGGATAGGCCCTATTGCAGACATGCTTGCATTGCCTGCATCCATGAGGGTTCATAATGTGTTTCATGTGTATTTGTTAAAGAACTATATGCCTAAACCTAACCTTGTGATTGATTGGACTGTGATCCAGGTGGAGTTGGAAGGGGGCTTTTGGGCGGAGCCGATGTGCATCCTAGATTGGAAATCCAAAGTGCCCAGGAACCGAGTCATCAACATGGTAAAGTTCCAATGGACATGCTATTGTCCTGAAGATGCCACATGGGAAAATGAAGAAGCCATGTGGGAAGAGCACCCATAATGTTTTGTAGATTCTAAGGGAATATGAATGTACATTTGTACATATGTGTATAAAGACTCAATTTTGGTGCAACTAGAGTCCTTGAAGCCACAATGAGATATTGTTGGTTGGAATTGCTACACGAGTCATTAAGTTGTAGAATTATCAAGTATTTTGATGTACAAAATAAATGAATAAAAAATATGTATGTCAATGTGTAATATTGTATAGTGATGTGCACTGAAGACGATGCAAATTGTAGGGGGAGGGGGATGTAACATCCCTATTTTTAATTCCTAGATTAGTAATGTATATTGTAAATGATGTATATTGGATATGATAAATAAAATGTATCACCAGTTGCAGATAGACACGGATGGATACTTGGGGGTTTAGTTTCCACAACAAAGGGGAGGGGTCCAAGAGGGGGGAATTACCCATGCCGGTTAAACCCAAACCACATTTCTAAATTTTCCTTACTATGAATCTTCTATTTTATTTTGAGTGTTCTCAAAGCCAAGAATTGAGAGTGTTGAGTGTTGAAGAGGGAAGACAACCATAGTGGGAATGTGTAACAGATGGTTGGAGTTGTAAATTCATGGAGGAAGAGGTTGTAGGCCCTTGAGTAAGATTATCTGAAGGAAATTGTCAATAGATCTAGTATTTTATTGTTGAGAGAATTCCTATTGTAGGTGTAGATTCCTGGAGTTCCCAGCAAAGAGATTCCTTGCCCAACATGTGTTGGATCCCTCGAAGGAAGTGGGATAGCCCGAGGCACTACTTGGCAGAGAAGGGGATCCCATTCCTTGGGTTGTGCAGGTTGAGGGGAAAGAGAGATGGTGAATTGGAATAACTTTGGGAATTAATTGTTGAGAGGGGGACAATATCCAGTCTTAGGGACCACCGTCTCTTCTGGATTTGAAGCCCCCTCTCAGGGGTGACTTGTTGTTGAGAACTGGAACAACAAATCTATAGTTGGGTGAAATGTTCATCCTCTGCAACGTGTTACTTATTTTTTAAGATAATTTATTTTATTCACTGTGTTTAATCGTGTTGAATGTCGAGTTGATTATTGTGCATTTCACTCCAAGTTTATATTAGTTATTTCTACTTGTTGTGGGTAAAATGATGCATTTGAATATGTGTTCTTGTGTGATTGAATGTTGTTGAACTGTGTGTTAAATTATTTTCATGCATGTCTAAACCATTTGTATTCATGATTTTAATTAACAATGATAATAGCATGAGCATGTATGTCACGATGTTCATATTTTCCTCATTTAAATCGATAGGATAATTGATTTTAGTAGTACTAGAACAAGTCCCTATGCAATGCCCAAGTTGTCCCGTGCGGTGGGAATGTTTGTCGCACATGATACAAATCCTTAGTCAGTGCGTGTGGTTTTCCTCAGCGAGGACTTGGGACCGTTAAAGGTGGGTATTAAGATAAAATTTTATGGCAGTGTGCCTCATTGGAAGATCTAGGTACGTTACACAGTGGTATCAGAGCTATGCCACACCATTTTTGTAGTAATGTGGCTCAACTTGGAGGCTAGGTACATTACAAGCATCAATCAACTATTTGACTAAAGATCGTTGAGAAAGAATTGAGTAACTTTGACAATTTTCCAATGCTATGAAATTGTGGTTTACAAGAATGTCTTTGGAAAAAGAGAACATGATTTTGATAAATTTTTGAATGTATGAGATTGTGAGTTTCAAATCTCACTTGTCGTTTAAAATAAATCCAATTTAGGTGTATTAAATGGAAAAAAATAGCATTTATCTAGTGTTTGTCTAGTGCTGCAAGCCAAAATCAATAGCAAGGTCAAATTATGTACAATTTCAACCAATCTAATAATCACATGCGAATAGATTGATAAAATCTTGAAAATGTTATTTATAGAAGTTTTTTCATGTACCTTTTTTCGTAATCTAGTCTACTCATGTATTAATATCTTACAAAAATTGTTACATTCATGGCTATCTGAGGCTTGCCTAAATGGAAATGATGACTCATATAGCATTTAAATATTAACACTGTGTCTTCTAAGAGAGTCCAAGTGAGTTTCCTATGACCTAAGATCATATGCAAAGCATCCCTATATTGTAGAAACAAAAGACTAACAAGAAAAACCTAAAAGAAATTGAAGCAAACATAGTTAACTTGGAGTTGGCTTGGTTGGGACAACATGGATGGATATCTCATGCGCCTTGGCCTTGCCTTTCATGTCGATTTCCACCTTTTCTTCAACAAAGATTGGGTTGGAGTTGGCTCCCAGGGAACCTGAAGTGCTTGTGGCCTCGACTATATTTTCGTTGTTGTCAGGGTCCCAATCTTTCACCTTGAAATTGATTCCAAAAGCCACTCTCCATAAAATAGTGACTTTGTCTTACAATTGTCTAAGCCCATGTAGACATCCATCCTTCTTAATTTATTTGTCCTTCTTCTTCCAAACTTATCTCACTCTAATGATGTGGTATGTCATAACCTTGACTTCCTTGTGTTAGAGATACTAGAAGATTCACCCTTTAAACATATGGACTATTGTACATCATTCAATAAATATGTGATGTTGGCTCTCAATGACCATCATTTTTTTTAAATCATAACACTCAAACAACCTACCCCTATGACCATAGAATTATGTGAACTTAGATATATGTGCCATCAACTGGGACCCACTTTAGAAGATCAGAAATCTCTTTTAATAAACAATTTTCCAAAAATAATTTGTCACGACGGTCGTCTATTGATAGAGAAATGAGAGTTTTGTCCAACCAATAAAATTCCATGGCTCTAAAAATTTTAGTGTCTCTAGATATTGAAAATCCTAAATTAGAGACCCAGTCATGAAATTATTGTTGAATCTGGTGCTTGGGAGTCTGTAAATGCATCTTCCTAGCCCGATTCACAAGATCCTCAACATTTTTCTATGTTTCAGGAGGGGTACCGAGATGAAAGTGATGTATGGCATGCTTCACCTCTCTTTCTGCCCCTATGTTGTTGGAACAACGAGAGGTCTTCCTAGAAGGAAGAGGCTTGGATACGCCTCTCCTTCTAGCCCCATGAGTAATCAATTCTAGAATATCCTTGGGAATTTGGTCAGCCATGGAAAAAATAGGGTAGCACCAACACTGAGAAGGTAATACTACATATGGGGAGTCCCTTCCAATTCCGAGTTGAAGACCACTTAAAATGACCATTCTCATAAATTGAGCCCAAACAAGGGAGAGGTGTTTTTCATTGGGACTTGGGAAAGGGAAAGAAAGGAGCAGAGAGATGCCAAAGAAAATTGAGTGAACCCCCAAAACAAAGAGTCCATAGCTAGGCTTGAGGGAAAATCAACAGATAGGCCACACCATCAAACATGCTTCACCAATAAAACAGAGAGCCAAGTAAGAACCAACAAGGAATATACCCAGAGAAGTGGAGGGACTATTAGTCTTGACAAGATGGTTGTTCTAATGCAGAGAGGGTTTAGAGTCCTCACTTGTGGGAAAACTAAATGGTCGACCCCTACTCTGAAGCTTAAGAAAGCCATGTTCATTAGGGGCCATGATCATCCACACATCCATTATGACCACATACTTACATTTAATGAGAAACCATAAGGGTTTTCCATCAGAAGTAGAATAGCACAATAATGGAGAAGATACTCTCCACCTCCTTCATCAATAGCATTCGAACCTCAAGTAGATCTCACACACATCGCCTTGATACTAAGCATCCTGAAATGTACCAACCCATAGAGAAATTAATGATTGGACAAACAGATGTCAATCCTCCATCCTTCATGTGGAAGTGGCATTTATCAATCACCCAATTTGGAGGAGTTTTGTTTCAAATTGAATGTTTCCTTTAATTTTTAAACTTTAAACCTACGAATTTCTTTTATAATTTTGTAGGCTTAATGAGAGGCATGTTTTGAAATACAATACATAATCAATAGTTAAATTGAGAGATTATTCTCATAAATATTTACATGATTAATACTTATTTTACAAGGATCTTTTTTGGGGCACATTCCAACAGGTGTGATTGATTGAGGTGTGATTGATTGATTGTCATCCGCTCAACAAATGTAGAGAATGAAATGGAAATGGGTACACACATTTCCATCGTTCATTCTCTGTGCAATGGTGGGTGCGCCCACACTTGAACCCCACGATCAACGGGTCGACGACACCATTGGACCACAAAAATTCGTCAAACCATAGAAATCTCCATTTCATAGATAGACATGTCTTACACTAGCACGGACACAAATTCGTGGCTGGTGAACGCCGAAAGGTGTAATTCTAGACTTAAAATGGTGCGAGATGATAGATATACACCGATATGATAAATATACGTCGGGACTCCTCTAACTTATTACTCCAGCAAGGGAAAGGATTTTTGTAAGGCAGCAACCAAACCAGCTCCTATCTGTTTTATTACCATGCTCATGCAATATGAAACCCACGGACAGTTGAAACGCGTGGACAGCTAAGGAAATCTGCAGTAGAGAATGGGCGGACAGCTGAAACGCACCGACAGTTGAGAAAATCCATGGCTAATAATTCAAACATGGTAATATCAAAGGTTAATCATTTAAACGTGGCAATCAGATGGTGATACAGTAATTTCTTTATATGATTAGGTAAATGTTAAAAAGTAAACAGGTTAACGGATGCATTTTAAAATACAAGGAAGTTATGAAGAGTAAATCGCATTCATTGATTTTGGAGGACGACTAAGAATATGCCAGAATCTTCAATTGTTAGCCATCAGATTAGAATTTTAGATTAAAAGGTGATTAATTGTGCTCATTGTCAATAGGTTTACGCCTTTCGGCATAATAAATGATATTTTATGTATCTTTACAACGTTAAATATAAATGTTATGTGAATAATATGTTATAATGTTTTATCAAGATGGTTTTGGGTATAAGTTTTTGTGTTGATGTGAAATTATTGATGTTTGTTTTGAAATTTGGTATAAGTTTTTGGGTTGATGTAAAAAAAAATTAGTATAACATTCCTAATATATTAGGTATGTGGTGTGATTTATAGGTCATTTGTGATGTTGTAATCAATTTTGAGGTGTAAGTGTTTAGGTTGATGTGATAGTATTGTGTTCCAATACATATATTATTTATGATGTTGGTGTCATGATATATAGATTATTTGTTGTGAATAATTGAGCATACACAATAATTGAAAAACATAAATGGTTTACAACGTATTTGCTATGTTAATGAAAGCTTTGTTAGTTTGAAAATTAATTTTAGGGTACAACACTTTAAATTGATGTGATAGCATCTACTTACTCAAAAACTAGTATTATGTATTGATTTTAAGTTTACAAAAAAATCTGAAAATGTCATTTAAATTATGAACATTTCACTAAGTAATATAATCATTAATGAAAAAGATAAATCAATTGAAAATAGTGTTTAAGTAATATAACATTAATGAAAAAGATGAATCAATTGAAAAATAGTAAACACTTAGAAAGTCATCGCTGAAAAAAGATGAAAAACGTTTGAAGTGTTAAGTAAAATGTGACATGTTCGATTGTCTTCTTTAAATAAAAAGGTACAAGCATAACATATCATTACATCATTTTGAAATATTCCTTGGAAAATAAGGTTATATGAAACTTCAACAATATCATTGTATCCTTTTGAAAATTGAATTATCAATGATGCAAATACTCAATCATAATTTATGATAATATTTATTAATCTAGTTAATGTTGTCATTACATCTTTGAAATTAAACAATAGACACAATCTAAAACATACATAAGAGATTGTAAGTAATTTGATCACAAGTATGAAAGTTGAACACAAATACAAAATATATTACAACCCATTATGGTGAATTACAACAACATAACATATTAACATTAAATATAATAAGCATCAAGAGGGATCAAAAGAAATAGAGAGGTAATTATCTCGATGCTTAGCTAGGGTTAAGATGGATCTGCATTGATTTACTTTATTATATAGTTTTACAATTATTATTGTCTCATTTTTTGTTTTATATTATTATGGTTGGTTATTTAATTTTTCATTTTTATAGATTTCATTTTTTTCAATTTACTTTATTAATGTTACAAACATGACACATATACATATGCTATAGATGCACTTCACTACTCAGTGAAAATATATAAAACAAAAATATAATATGTGACTAAATAAAAGCTTGAATGAATTGTTAACACTTCATAATAAACATTAAGAAAAAACTTATCTAAAAAACCTAAACATTTGAAATAGATATCATTGCATAACTTGCTACCCAAGTGTAGACATCTAATGTATCTACCACCTCCAAATTGTGCTATGAGATGAGAAAAATAAGAATATACCTACTGGTTTAATTTTCCACAAATTTAAAAGATAGTGTCATAAGATCCCTCCACAAATTTAAAAGATAGTGTCATAAGATCCCATCTATAGAACAAGGAACAAACACCTTACGACAATGAAAAGTAAGTTAGTAAAACAAACTTGGTGTAGATTCAAAATCCCCAAACACCTTACGACAATGAAAAGTAAGTTAGTAAAACGTGTTTACAACGTGGAATCAAGATTAATCACCAAATTATGGCTCAAGTCGAATCGTTGCAATGGAAGAAGGTGGTGCGTAGGCCGTGAGTACGAAGCAAAATAATATAAAGGAATTAACAAGCATAGGAATAATTAATTGATGTCAGACTCTATAGTAAAATGACCAAGCAAAGGAATAAATAATAAAATGACTACGAAGTCAATTGATGTGAGAGGTACAAAATTAATCGATAGATTAATTGATGTGGGCTTGACCAGTAGACAATGGTGGCAGAAGTGGAACCGGAGGAGGGGAAGGGTTTAAAATCTAACAAACAAAGACAAGTGGTTGTCTGATATACATTGTTGAGACGATGAAAAATCGAGAAAATCTCTCCCTTAAAGAACGCCTTCGGCATAAAAATAGGAGCTTAGCCACTAGCCATCTTTACGATCATAAAAGAGGATTTTAACCATGGGCACTTGGCATACAATCATAAAGAAGATTTTAACAATTGGCCCTTGGCATATTCCTTTAGCCACTTTACACCTCATATCCTTCTTTTCTCCACGAAACCATTTCGTATTCATTTTAAATTAACATACAATTGAATATGACATCATGATAGTGTGATGGCGTTATAGTTTTATGTCTAATTTTCATCAACAAAATAATCTTGGTAACTAATTATGACTTACTTGGGATTTTAATATGAAATTTATGCATCAAATACAGGTGTTATTTATACAAAGTACACACATCTTGAATATATATAGAGAGAGAGGGGTAACGTGGTATTATATATAGAGAGAGAGGGGTTACTTACGTGGTATTACATTAGTTTTAGTGTAATTTCAAAATATAAATAAAAATGTATATTCCTTCACCATAACATTCTTCATCTCTCAAATTTCCTCATCATATGTATGATGTTTTCAATCAAAATAGAGTTGTCTAATTACTTGATTCCTAAGCTTATCACTTTCATATTGAAAAATGCATAAGGCTTGATTTGGAACTCTCCATTTGGTTCTTCCTAAATCAAAGTCCAATCAAGTGAATGGTTAGGATCATGTATATATTTATTAAGCAAGGATACATGAAAGCATTATGTACTCCCATATTTATTTAAGTCCAATCAAGTGAATGGTTAGGATGGTGTATATATTTATTAAGCAAGGATACAAAAAACTCCCATGAGAAGGAGGATCAAAACCCTCATCTCTAGGACTTCCTAAGGCTATCTTCCTTGGCATGGGATCTATGTGATGAAAAATCCAAGGGAATATATCTTACCTTTTTACTTGGTGCTAAGGACTTTCATTTTTTCCTTGATCCATTGGATTGCATGCATGGCATGTTTGAGACCCTTGCCATATGGACAATATTTTTCCTAAAAGAACGAGTTGTAAAGACCATAAGATCAGATGAAAATGACACCCCATCCCCTATGCCTATGAGAATGAGCTAAATGGGGCAATCATCATGGGGACTTTCCATGACCGAAGCCACCCCCTTCCTAGTACTAACAAAAAAGGATCCCTCTAATGCTTCTAGATAAGAGGGAGAGAACTCTCCAAACATATTAGAAGAAATCATTACCTCATCCAACTCTAAATGAATTGGATAAGCCTTTTCTTATGTCCCCAAGAGGAAACTAACCTCTAGAACTTACCAATTTTGGCTACCTAAAGGAGTCAACTCCATACCTCCCACCTTGTTGGAATTCATCTATGGTAGTAGTGTAACATCCCCACTATAATCCTCAGTTTAATTAATGCTTAATGTAGATAAAATATGTGGCTACGGCCAAAGCGATGTAATATGCAAATTGTATTTCTATATTTTAATAATAAAAACGTGATGCTAGCTACTAAGAGGACATGGACAGAGATGGGGGTGAATTAATCCACAAGAAGGGGGAGAGTCTAGGATAATGGCCAAGACGGATTCCAAGGGGAATTACCCATGAATATTAATCCAACCCACTTTTCCTAAAATTTATATTTGTATATGAACCTTCTAATTTTTGGTTGAGTGTTCCCAAATCCAATCAATGAATACATGTAAGATGGTGGGTGTGATTAGTCACATCCCAAAGTTATTGGGCACATGGGGTTTGAGTACAATCAACTTGGGGAAGAGTGTGATTCAAGCAAGCAAGCCAAAGGGAGTAAATTCGTATGGGTTGGAACAACAATTTTTAGTTAGTTAAAAGTTGTGTGCATGAGGAGCAAGGAGAGAGCAAGAAAGAGAGCTTGGAGTTGGTGCATCCATGGAGGGAAAATTATAGAGCATGTTGGAGCATATTTGGAGTTAATTGGAATTGGATAACTTAAGAGTCAGGTTTTCAGTCCTGAAGAGTGAACTCTTGGGCAAGTTTCACTAAAACAACAAGTGTTTGATGTGGTTTACTGGTAGTTTTCCTAGTATCAGGTTCCCTTGAGTTCCCAGTTGAGAGATTCTTAGCTACATGTGCCAGAGAGACCCTAATAAATGAACAGAATGCTAGAGGGACTAATATTAGTGAAGGGGTACATTCCTTGGGTTTGGCAGGTCAAGAGGAAGAGAAATGGTGGAAAATTGGGATAGTTGTAGGAAGATATCTGTGAGTTGTGATATCTGGGATGGGGGACGTTACAAGTAGCACACTAATATTATGGGAAATTTGTGAGTACTTATAAATATTTGTAATCCCCTCAAGAATCTTAGAATTGATTCCAACAACAAGAAGAATAGGCTCTTGTGTAGGAAAGGTATGAATATTGGCTATGGATTGTAACAGGTCCCCAAAATAGTTAATAATAAGGGAAGTTAATATTGGAATGATCAAATCCACCTTATCCACTAGAACCATCTCCTTGACCCTGGACTATGATCTACTAATGACTACTCCAAAGCTCACCTTCTTCATTCCCAAATGCTAAAATAATGGGCTCTAGGGATTTTTTCTTCTCACAACAAATAGAAACACCATGCTTACCAATTAGGCTACTAGATCCATTCCTCTTCTTAAGGATACAAGTTTCCTAAGGAAATCCTATAAGATATGCATAGTTTAATGGAAACATAGATAGTGAAAATACCTATTTTCATAGTCGAGTTGTTGGATCCACTCCATTAGACCGCACTCCTTCAAAATTTGATATGGGATTCCCCATTTAAATTTGTCAAGACCAAAATGCATAGAACCCTTTCTATCCAAATAGTCTATGTTACTACATAATGAAATTTACCTAAAGAATCACCTATGGATTTTAATATTTTTTGGTGCCATAAGTGGAGTGGCAAATTCACAAAGTGAATCCATAAGTAGTGAAAATATTTCATGCTGAAGAGGATTTGAAATCATCACTCCAAGTGAGTAAGACCAATTTGATATCACCTATTAATCAAAGCCTCCCTCCAAGCACCACCTCTATATTAGACAAATTTTTGAAGAAGAAAGAGAAAAAACCCTTTTTGAAAAGAGATATTTTAAACTATAATCTTTCCTTTAAAGAGGAAGCTTTTGATATGAAAAAACGTCTAATAAAATCCATATCCCTGATCTCTGCAAATCCTTCTATAACCCATTCATGTGGCAATGATATCTTCTTTCCCCATCGTGACCCTAGATACATCACTTTCACATTCTATTTCCTTGATCCTCCTCCACTTCCAAACCATCTCCAGGGAGAAAATTTCTTCATATCACCCATAACCTTGTTATAACAACCTAGCCTCTCTTCCTCCTCTTTTCTCTCCTTCCTCTACATTCCAACTATTCAAAGTAATTATTTAACTACTTCCAAGTAATTTTCCCCTCCTTTATCCTCTTGACCTAAATGATTCACCAAACATATTGTAATTCTATATTCTCCCCTTCATTATTCCTAAGTACTTTTCAAGTAACATCTATGCATCCAAACATCAAGGCTTATACTTCCTTTACAGTCTTCACTTCACCACCAAAGTCAAATGATTTTTCCTTGAAAACTTTTCCCTGCAAATTATCCTAGTGGGATCGCTTTCTCTTGTGTCTTCTCAAAGACGGATTTGTGAAGAGATGCTTATGATACATGTGTTAGAATAAAAGGTGTGATCATTTTCACCATATACAATATATAAATATTGTCACCCAACCATAAGCACAAATTCCACCCCCAAGCACCTTAACCTTGACAGACAGAATAATTTTGGAAGCAAACCCTAGAACCAATAGCCAACCAAGGTAGTGTACCTCTCTCTCAAAGCTAGTATACCAAGCAGAAATTCCAAACCATAACTAGGAAGAAAGTTCAACAATAACCAAAGACCAAGTCACCACTGCAGCAGCTTCAGCTCTCCTCCAGTCATGCACACCACTTGTCCTTATGCAGTTCTGAGAGTGAGTGTGACAAATGAGCTCTAGCGCCCTCTTATTTATAGTCCTTCAAGTGACCTAACTGGGCCGACTTCTACTTCTAGAGGATAATAATTTAATATAAATTATTATCTTGAGCCAACTTTTATTCTAGGGTTATTATCCAACGTTTTAGGGTTTCTCTTTCTTCTTAGAATATTCTACTCTTGTCAAAGGTTACACATAGAGGTTAATACCTCCCGCAGGTACCATAATATCAACATTGCCTCCTAGCTAGGGATGTATTAAAGGAAATTGTATTGAGCACAAACAAACCATTCAACCGGTAGTATCATCATAGCCACACATGCTATCTCATGATCAAATAAATAGCACCATCATTACTATCCAACTAGATCATCTCCATGGCAATCAGAACAATTCTATCCAATAGAACACAACTGTGTCTATCCATAGTAGTATATAAATACTATCCAGTAGCACATTGCTACAACCGTGTCACTACCAATGGATCACATCCACCACAGTAGCATAAGACTATTGTCCAGAGACATACAGTCTCTACAAAAATCATATCATCTGATATCAACCTGTATAAACAATATCATGATACAAACTGGGTCATCTGGGCCATTATTTCACTCACATCTGTGAGATCTTGAAGATAATCTTCCCTTAGAAATTTAAACATCAACCATGGGCCATTTGGACTATTCTTCCCAAGCATAGAAGAATAATTTTCCCTGTTTTATGAACCTGGACCATTCAACCTAACTAGGCCATTCTTTCGACACTATTCATAGTGCAACCTGGAGAGAATGAGTCTACCCTAGGGAATGACTGTTCTTGATTGTTGAACTTGGACCATTCAACCTAATTGGGTTATTCTTCCAGCACTATTCACAATGCAACTTGGAGAGAATGAGTCTGCCCTAGGGAATGACTGTCCTGCACCAACCTCCTACATCAAACCATTCTTCGAAGCTGCTCACAACTATGAACTTCGAAAGAATGACTGTCCGCGAGGTGGACCATTCTGCTTGACCACTTCTCAAAGTGACTGCCAAGGAGAATGATTGTCCTAGACCATTCCCCCACACTGGCCATAAGGGGAATCATTGTCTATGGTACATCAACAATCTGTCAGACCATGATTGTTCGTTCTGAATCATTTCCCGAACTGGAAAATGACTATCCATCAAAAAACTTGGACCACTTTTCGAACTGGAAAGTGACTGCCCAACCTGGACCATTTTCCAAACTGGAAAATGACAGTCCATCAAGAATCTTGGACCACTTTCTGAATTGGAAAATGATTGCCCAACCTGGACCATTTTCCAAACTGGAAAATGATTGTCCATATATCAATAACCTATCAATTCTCCCTCCCAACCTGGGGAGTAATCACTTCCCTTTCCAATAAGGAAGTCATCTCCACGAGTCCATCTTGTCCCTTAAGTACACTTGACTTTTCGTCTTGGACATAGGCTTTACCAAAATATATGTTATCTGCTCATCAATGGAGATATACTGGAGAACTGCTTCTCCCTTCTGGACTTTATCACGCAGAAAATAATGCTTGATCTCAATGTGCTTCGACCTATCATGGAACATCAGGTTCTCTGAGAGATTTACACACTTTGGTTATCAAAATATATCACGATTGAATCCAACATCTAATCAAATAGTCTAGAAACCGGATTACAGAGCCACACTGCTTCGTACAAGCATCACAAAATACAATAAATTCTTCTTCTGCAATGTTGAGTGCAACAGAATTTTGTTTTCTTCTAGCCCATGATATCATGTCAAAGCTCAAACTGAAACATATCCAAGAAGTACTTTTTCTATTATCTGCACTCCCTGCTTAATCTGAATCGATAAATCCATGCAGTTGTATATCATAACTCAAATGTCCATGAAGATATTTCAAGGCATGTTTTGCAATTATTCAATTCTTGTGGATAGGTTCCACCTGGAACTAGCTCAACATGTTCACAACAAAGAAAATGTTTGGCCTAGTATTCATCGAATACATCAAGGATCCAATCAATTATCGATACAGGGACAAGTCTACTAGATCAGAGTCTCTCAACTTCTTCAGATCTGTCATCACGGGATTTGCCATGGATTTGTAATCCATCATCCCGGACTTCTAAAGAACCATTTTTATACACTTCTTCTGTCATAGGAAGATTTTCACCGCACTTATGCTGTACAAGAGATGCTTTGCACCAAATTGCTTGAATTCATACAAGGTCTTCTTCCATCTGTATACATGGGTCTCTTTATGGTATACCTCAAAACCTTAAGGATGCTCTACATATGTTTCTTCCTCAGTTGCTCTATTGAGAAGAACATTCTTTTACATCTAACTAATGTAAAACTCCAATCCATGGATACTGCAAGAGACATAATGGCTCAAATAGCAGTATATCTGGTTTACTGGAACAAGTTGCCATCATAGTCTTCTCCCTCCTTCTAGGAGGACCCTCTAGTTTCAAGTATCACCTTGTATCTATCAATGCTTCCATTCATAAGTCTTTTTCACAATTTCTCACATACATTGTTCTTCATCATAGATTCCTTCCATTCCTTCTTCTTGATTGTTTCTAGTGGGTTCAAACCATGTTGGTAGTCTTATGAATCTCGGTATAATAACCGGTTCAATTGGTTGTTTTGACTTTTCTTTCTTTCTTGGAATCTCCATGTTCTTCCTCATGTTTCTCTTCAATGTTAGAGTCCATGGAATCTTCTATAGATTCTATTCCCTTCCTTTCTAAAGGTTCTAACTTATTTTCGTCATAGGAACATAAATGTAGATGGACAATCAAGGATATTCAGGGCTTCTTTTCGAAGAAGACTTATTCTAGAGTCAAACTAAACACGTGATTCTTATCATGACTGCTACTTCTAATGAAGAACATGGACATATACTTCATAGTATTCACAGGTTCTTTAATGGATCACATCATTGAGGATTAGCTCCCTCATAATCCCAGCTTCATGCCTAAATGAGAAATATGCATGCTCTTCTTTTGGAATTCCACAATCAGCTCCCTCCATTTGAGAGATTCCATGCTTCCGTCTGCATCCTTCTTGCTTTATGTAAAGTGTCACAAGTCTATTCTAGTTTCCTCTTGATTACTGACTTTTTCTGGTCTGGCTTCTTCCAGGTCTCTTCAATTTTGGTTCTGATTGTGACCCTTTTGGTAGTTGTTACTTATATACAATTTTAATAGCTTCCACATGGAATGACGCCAAAAGTATTCAATGTACTTCATCCTTTTCAAATACATTACTAGTAGTCATTGTAATGGAAATCCTTATCTTGTTATTTTCCCATAGGTATTGTTTCATTGACACTAACCATCTTATCTTCTAAGAAATATATACACATGATATGTATGTAAACATGGATGTGCAAGGACTATGTTACAGAATAATATTGTTACCGTGACTAGTAGAAGATGTCTTCTTCATCCTGCTTGACTTTCTTTGAGGGTTCCTTTTATTTGGCAATTGTTTCTTCATGTGTTTCCTTCCTTTTATTTAACTCAGGACACCAGTTCATGTAGTGACCATATTTTCGACAGTTGAAGCATTGTATTTTTGACATATCCTTTTCTTGATTTGGTTTCTTCCTTGATCCAAACTTCTTATTCCTAAATTTCTTGAACTTTGTTGGGTAGGCTTGATTATCATATTTCTTTTGGGATTTATCTTCTATGTTAATCCTTGATTCTTCTTGTGCACAACAAGTCCAAAGTTCTTCAAATGTGGGATATTTCATTCTTGTGTTCATGCTTCCCGAAAATGCATCTCGTGTCTTGGGAAGGCCATTAAGTACTATATTTACTAGTTCCTTTTTCTGAAATGATTTCCTCAATATCTTGTAGTTGATCTCTTAACTGAGAGATTATTACAAAGTATGATGTTATGTCATCATCATCATTCATTTTCATGTCACAGAGCTCATTCTTCAGTCTCATCACTTGTCCAATATTTCTTATTGAGAAGAGGTTAGTTAGGGCATCGTACATCTTCTTAGATGAGTCAAGATGAGAAATGTAGTGTATCAAATGGTCCTTTACAAAGTCTACTATGATGATCATAGCATTGATGTCATTGTCCTTGAAATTCTCTATAACAGCAACGTTCTGAGGTTCCTTCTCTTTTCCTACTTCAAACTGCAGTTCCATGATCTTTCCTTTCACGATATCCAACACTTCATTCTTGGAAAGGATGAGGTCAATACTTGTCTTCCATACTTTGAAGTTAAAATCCCATTATAACTTGTTTTGTGACTTCATAGAGTAAGTCATGACTTCTTTGACTTGGTCAACCTTTGACTTTGACTTGATCAACCTTGGACTTTGACCAAAAACTCAAACTTGATGCATTGGCTTGCTAAGAGTACCAAGAGGTTCATTGGGCTAGGACGCACTAGGTTATCCAAGAATTAGGCCAAGCACTTCACTTAAGGTGCCTCAACACGAGGGTTAGGGTTTTGTTGTTGCAACAAAACTTTGACTGCAACTACAACTGCAACTAAGCAAATCCTCCCAATCTACCTTCCAGTGGTTAGACTATCCGAAGATAGTGTGGGCCCATAACCTGTTAGAATAATAGGTGTGCTCATTTTCACCATAGACAATATAGCAATATTGTCACCCAACCATAGGCACAAAGGCCACTCTCGAGCACCTTAATCTTGACAGACATAATAATTCTGAAAGAAAACCCTAGAAACAATAGCCAACCAAGGTAGCGTACCTCTCTCTCAAAGCTAGTGTACCAAGAAGAAGTCCAAACCATAACTAGGCAAAAAGTTCAACCATAACCAAAGACCAAGTCATCACTGCAGCGACTCCATCTCTCCTCCAGTCATGCACACCACTTGTCCTTATGCAGTTCTGAGAGTGAATGTGACAAATGAGCTCTAGCACCCTCTTATTTATAGTCCTCCAAGTGACCTAACTGGGCCGACTTCTATTTATGGAGGATAATAATTTAATATAAATTATTATCTTGAGCCAACTTGTCTTCTAGGGTTATTATCCAATGTTTTAGGGTTTCTCTTGCTTCTCGAAATATTCTAGTCTTGTCAAAGGTTACACGTAGAGGTTAATACCTCCTGCAACTACCATAATATCAACAACATGCTCATTACTAGTAATTGTATGAAATAAGGGTGGTAGGTAGAATGAGAAGAGGATCTCTTCAACAATTGGGATATGTAATTGTCTTTGCATTTCCATAAAAATTTAGAGAAATTAATTATCAATTCTTCTCCTTTTATTGAACTTTCATTTTTCTCTCATTGAACATTCTCATACTTTTTCCTAATTATTAAGGTATTTCTTTGTCCCTATGACCAGTGGTATATTTCAAGTAGTTTTAGTTAGTTCTAGTGGTATTTCTCTTCAAGTCAATCCCAAAGGTTTGCTATGTATTTTTCTTTTGAAAAATTGAACATATGTTTTAAGTAGTTGACTATGCAATTATCTTTCCCATTGAAACACATTTACAATGACTATGAGTTTACCTAAAATAGACACTTGTGTTATTTGTTGTCTACTCTTTTCAAAGTTGACAACTTACTAGTTTTCACACTATTTATTGTGTAAGAATATGTCTAATGCAACTTATACACCATCTAGAATAAAATGTTTTAAGCTAAACCTCTCTTGAAATCTTTGATATTTGGTGCCATTATCTTGATCTTCTCTATCAACTAGTAACCTTTAGGGTTGAGATACTTTCTCATTCAAGTTGTTATCTTAGCTCTAATCATGGGATCCTCTTGCCCCATTTGATATCATCTATGAAAATAACATTGAGAGTCGAGACATTGTTTATAAATAACAAAAAATTGAGAGTTAAACATTTTTCTGACAATAGTGTTAATGAGAGTCTAGCTATTGATTGTAAATAACAAGTTCAACAAATTTGTATTTGATCATTTTATTTAAAAGTGATTGAGTATTAGAGCTTAGAAAATAACATTGGGTATCAAGGCATATTTTTTTAAATAACAAGTTTAAAAGATTTCTATGTGACAATGACCAGAAGTATGAAGGATGATATGCTTCTTGCCCATGAACGTGTAAATGAAAATTGATCAAAGTTGAGATTGTAAGCACTTTTTGAAAATAACAAGTTCAATATATTTGTAAGAGTTGAGAACCGAGGCATGGACGATAATAATAAGTTCAACACATGAAGCTTGACCCCACACACACATGCAACTATTATGAGTACACCAACATAGTGTCACAAGTCCTTTGTGCCTTCTAATCAAACATGACTCCTAAATTTGAGTACATGAAAGGATTGGGGAGCACATGAGAGATCTCATTCTTGATCCCCGTAGCATCTAAAACTAGTTTTCCTTTCGTGATTTACATTTCCTCACTACAAATTTTGTTTGATGTCGATGATATTAACTTTTGACTAACATTGATGATATTCGTTTTATTTAAATAACAAGTTCAAAATAATTCTATGTGATAAGAACCAAAAGTATGAAGGGTGATATACTCCTTTCCCATGAATGTGTAAACACAACTTTGAAAAGATTTGAGATTTTAGAAACATTTTGAAAATAACTAGTTCAATATGCTTGTAAGAGTTGAGAGTTTATGCAAGGTTGATAATAACAAGTTCAATACAATAACCTTGACCATATATATAAGAAATAATTATGAATACACCACCACAACATCAAAAAAACTTGAATACGTGAAAGGATTGGGGAACATGGGAAGGATCTCATTCTTGATCTTCATACTGTTTGAGATTGAGATTGATCTATGTTATTCATGATTAGCAATCCCTACTACAATTTTAATTGAGAGTGATGAGATTAATTTTTGTTTTCTTCTTGATTTATCTTAATTTAGTAGATATTATCTAATCATTTAATTAATTGAACATTATTATTTAATTTTAGTAAATTATGACCCAAATGACCTTTTGTATTTATTTTTCAAAGTTCTAACTTACATATGGAGGAGACAATATAGATGAGAAGATGATATTTGGGTGTTGGGGCATGCAAAAACTCTATCCCTAATTTTAAACAACTAATATGTTAAAAACTAAGTCATAAAGAAAGAAAGGGGCTATGTTTCTATTGTAATGATTTGTTTCATATATGAATATGGAAAAAATTGGAAAAAAAAATGAGTGAAAATATTGAGTAGAATAAAGAAAGAAAAAAACCATATAGTAATTATTAAAAAAACACAATTTATAATTCTTGCATTATATATCTAAGAAGAAAAGTGAAAAACTCAATTTTCATTTTTTTTTACAAGGTTTTCCCACTTCCAATCTTGGAGAAGACAATTTGTATTCATTATGTTAATGGTGTGCTTAATTTACTACTATAACTTCTATCTTATATTTTCAAATAAAAATATTTAAAAGACATACTTGTAATATGACTTGAAGGTGATTTGCATGTCACTATTCTTATTTTCTTGGTTTTCCTACATTGAATTTCCTAAAACATTTTGTATTCAATACATTGATGATGTACTTAGTTAGTTTAAGATTATAACTTTTTTCATATATTTTTAGTACATTTCAATATTTAAACTGTATGCCTATAATATTATAATTTAACCATATACAAACATAATAAAATAAATATGTCAGAAAGATATATATCCAATAAAATATTTACAACTATTTAAATATCACACCATTTTAGAAATATGCATAAACTTTACACAAAATGTACATCCAATAAAATATTTACAACTATTTAAATATCACACCATTTTAGAAATATGCATAAACTTTACACAAAATGTACATATAGTAAGTTTTAAACTTTATATTATGAAAGGTGAATAATGGAAGATGGTGGTTAAAATATGGTGGTGAATAGTTTGAGTTTTGTATGGATCAAAGTTTCATTAATTTCAAAATCCTATTTGAATAGTTTTGCCCCATTTTAAACCAATCCAGATACTCAGAAAATTAATCAAAATTTTGGATTAACCAGAAATACAATCACACACCGCCAAAAAACTTACCGGAAAAGTAACTCGAAAAAAAATTACAACCCACTTCTTTCCTAAGAGGACAATGTATTGTTGAGAAATCGACCTGTACTCTGCATGTACCTGCGTCCTTTTTAACAATGTACACTTTCCTGGACTCCCGTACTTGTTATGAAGTAGCGGACAGTTCAAAAAAAAAAGTGTGGATTTCATGTGAACTTTATAGTATTTCATGAGTTGACAGTCTACTGTTGGAAATCTAATCTAATTGGTACTTTTAAATCACTCATGAAATCTTTTATAATATTTCATGAGTTAACAGCCACTGTTGGAAAACGAAATGGTACTGCTGAATCTTATTTTTTAATGCAATTTGCCATTAATTTATACATGTCACATCAAAAGATTTCATGAGTGCACAGTTTATCTAATTGGTACTGTTAAATCACATTTTATTGCAATATGTCATTAATTTATACATGTCATATCTGCTTAATGTTAGTATATCCCTTCCGCTTTTAATGATATTTTCTTTGAGTATTGGCCACTTTGATCTGATAGCGTGGTTTTTTATTCATTAAGGTTGAATTGACATATTTTAACCATTGAGGACAGAGTTATAATTGCTCAGGTTTCGATTCAACAATCCACAGCTGAGTATGCAGAGTATTAATGTTCTGTAATTGGGTGTTTATGGGTTTATTGGATTTTTTTAATTTGGAAGATATACATATTTTGATAGTAGTTTTTTTTTTTTTAAGTTTTTTTTAATCAGTTATATTTTTCATTTAATTTTGTCTAAAATTTGGTGAAAATTTGTTGGATCAGAGTGTTCCAAATGTTTTTTAATAAGCCCAATCCATTTATGCATTCAGAAATGTAATTTAAACAACAAAAAAATGAAATTTCATCCAGATTATGTCGCCAATTTCCGATGAAAAGAAACAAAAAGTAGAATGTATAGACAACAACTATGCAATAACATCACCTTTTTTTATCACATTCCACAACAACACCACTTCTTCCTTTTTTCACATTCCATTATTTGTGATTAATTGTTGATGTCAATATTGAGATGGCCTAAAGTTCAATGAAAATTACACAAAAACAATACAAAATGCATTAAATCCATTACAACCAATCATTGTAAAATACAAAGTACAATAGAGATGTATCGAAATAAATGTTTGGATGAATTGTGAAGTACTTATAAAACATCAAAAGAAAACTTATCTATTAAAACATAGAAACATAAATGTTTGGATAGAGTGTGAAGTATTTATAAAACATCAAAAAAAAACTTATCTATTAAAACAAAGAAACATAAATGTTTGGATGGATTGTGAAGTACTTGATATAAAACATAATAATAATAATAATAAATATATATATATATTCAAACACATGAACATTCTAAATACAATCTTTAAGGTTATGCCATGGGAGAAAAAGGTAAAGGTTTACCTATTATTTTACTTTTCCACAAATTCAAAAAAATAGCGTAACAAGATCTAATTTAAAAACTAAAAAACTTAACATTGTTCACAAGGATGACTTAACATTGTTTACAAGGATGTAAATTTAAACAAGTAATATTAATATTAGCATCTAATTTAAAAAATAAAGAATCCAACATTATTAGCAAGGGTGTAAGTTTAAACAAATAATGTTAATATTTATAGTTGCTGAAAATACTTCCTTGTTATTAATATTTTATTAGCTTCACCATTTCACAGTCATCCTTCTCACCATTAAGTGGAGAACAAACCTTTTACAAAAATTCAAAATTCTAATATAATTTCATGTCCATACAATTTTTATTCAATTAAAAAAACAAATCCATATCATTAATAATCTAAACTCAATCAAAACTTGGTATAAGATATTGATCTCTACTCAAAATTATTCCTCCCATCCTCTTATACTCATATTGAGAGCTTGTTTGTCCAAGACATGCATTTGCTTCATATCCTTGATAACCTTATTTATTAAGTTGTTATGTACCCATATCACTATATTTATAATTATCTATTTTAAATTTTAAAAAACAATACCCTTCTTTAAGTTTTACTAGTAACCTCATGATACATATACTTATGATTTATATGATAATAAAAATAATGGAAATGCTTGTAATTGAATAATGCACATCTTCATAGTATATTATTTTTCTTGGTTGTGCAATGAATTCTTTACAAATTTGATACATGTTTTCCTTTCACACCCCAAAAAAGATATATGTGTAGCATTTAGCTATAGGCACTCCTATTATTTTATTATCATATAAATATATATTATTTTATTATCATATAAATATACATTGAAGAATCATTTCAATTCAAGTTTGTTTTTTTGGGATTTAAAAAAAGGGTTATTTAATTTTTTTTAATCCCAAAAAAGATATAGTGCAATGAATTCTTTACAAATTTAATACATGTTTTCCTTTCACACCCCAAAAAAGATATATGTGTAGCATTTAGCTATAGGCACTCCTATTATTTTATTATCATATAAATATATATTGAAGAATTATTTCAATTCAAGTTTGTTTTTTTTGGATTTAAAAAAAGGATTATTTAATTTTTTTTAATTAATTAATTTTATTTTTTTACAGAAACGGTTATGGATTATATTAATGGGGTGGACTAGCCACAGATTCGATTACAAAATGGCCTCGAATTTCTTCGGGCTTGTCCTTCTGAACCATTCTACTTCTATAGCTAAAGACTTGTGAGCTGAACTAGTTCCTGTACGCCTTCTAAAAGAACTGGAAGTTTAAATGTCGAAACTCTAGTCCCTGTTTCAGCATAAGTCTCAGCATTGTTTCAGCATGTGTCTCAGCACTGTTTCAGCATTGTTACAGCGGTGTTTCAGCATATGTTCCAGCACTGTTTCAGCTTCCAGCACTGTGTTTCAGCGTATGTTCCAGCACTGTGTTTCATCATCTGTTCCAGCACTGTGTTCCAGCAAATGTTCCATCCCTGTTTCAGCTGAAAGATTCCTAGTAAATCATAGGGCCAATCCTAAGTGATCTAAAACAAAAATAACTTGTGAGCTTGGAAAACCCAACTATTTCAGTGACCCGGTTCGACTGCGGGTCATTACATCCTTTCTGACTTGAAGGTTTTTTTTTTTCCTTTTTGGCACGGTCTGTCATTCTTTTCTTTGATGAGATTGGCTTTCCTTCGGACTTGGGGGGCCTTCTTCATCTACTAAGTCGGCCCAGCTTGAGATCTGGTGTTCGGGCTGAGAAGTGCCTGGCAATCTGGTTGGATTAGTTTCTGCCTGGGCCTTCCCCATGGGATTTTTAGGGGAAGGGGGCTCTTGCTCTTGAACAGAGGTGACTTGTTCCATTTTCTGTGGTACAATCTTTGTATCTTCCTCGCTAGAGGTATCATTAGCCGGTTCTATGCTTTGATGCTCAGGAAGAGCTCCTACCCACCATGTGGGTTTGCGTTGGATCTTTGAGTTCTTCTTTTTCTCAGGGAGTTTCTGACATTTGTTGGATAAGTGCCCTGTTTCAAGACAACTTCTTCACCTGAAATAAAGATTCTCATAGTCGAGCTTCTGCGTCCAAGAATAATTAATCCCTTGAAGAGTGATTTGCGTTGGGAATCCTTTACTGAAATCCATCTCTACACAGATCCGTGCATAGGTAGTGAAGCCACATTTAGTTTCCGGACTGCTACTATGAAACTTGCCAAGAGAATTTCCAATATGGTTAAGAGAGTAGTCACCCCAAAAATGAATAGGTAGACCAGGGAGCCTTACCCACACGGGGGCCGTAGGGAYGGAAGCTGAGGAGGGGTYGAAAGAAGGGGTCCATWGCTGCATAGACAGACCCGACCTGCCCCAGAACCAAGGCCCAGAACTGTAGATCAAATCTCTATCCTTAGYAGAGGCAAAAATCACTACRAAGAAACMTTTTACACACGGGCGAACATGAGCTTCGAAATCGAGGAGAGGAGTCCATTCTGAAGCAATCCAARAATGCAGATCCGCCAGGCGAGGCCATAAGCCATTGAACCTKCAAAACAGAGCATTAGATCTAAAAAAACCTTCCCGATCCGCCGCTTCCTGAGGAACAGGGATCACCRGATCTRGAGCTTCACGRACCACATGGGAAAATCCAGAAGAGCGGCCTTGGACCGCATMTTTGAAGGAGGTTGGAGAGGGTATCAAYGGCGCAGCCGAGGACGCGCATGTCGCTGCTGCTGGARACGGYTGAACGGAGGAGGGAGGAGCTCCAGACAGGGAGCCKGAGGGGTCRCCCGAGAGTCTAACGGAGGAGCGCCTGGAGGGAGGGCYGAGCTCTCGCGCAGAGGCGCGCRGAGCTACAGAGGAGGCCGCTGCCATCCAGCTCGTAAACCCTAACTCCGAAAAAAATCACCGATCATTAAAAGGTATGCGGGCTTGGCCCAGTTAAGCTTTCTGCAGCTAGACCACGYCCTTRCTCGGGTTTGAGCACAAGACCTGACCTTCGTTGCAAGAACGACTTTACCATCTAGCCGCCTTCGCTGACCTTAATTATTATTATCTTTTATACAATAGGTATATATAAATTAAGTAATCTAAAATGTGAAATCTTATAACTAGATTTATGTGGGTGATGTTAAAGACATATAGTGGATAAAATCAATAATGCATTGATTGTAGTGTTTGTACAATGGATAAAATCAATTTCAATGCATTGGTTTTAATGTTTTATGTATTTATTTTGGTGTTTGTAAAGTTAATAATTTCAAACTAAGTTCTCTCATATTAGTTTGTTGTGTTATCCCCCAATCTATGGCCAAGGAGTTGATGTCTTGAGGCCCGCAGGTAGCAGACATGAAGTGTCGAGAGTTGGATGATCAACAGAGCCCACAATGAGCATACAAAGCCCATCCTCTTCACCACACACCATCGTCATCTCAATAGTATGGAAATGTCGACCACATCAGTTTGGTCCACTGAAGGCAACGGGTCTTGCTTCATGAGGTAACTAGTCCAGTCTCATCGTAAGTATTGTTTTAATATTTGGGGCATTCAAATAAGTGTCAATGGGTCTTTCCTTGATTACAGAATTTTTTCTCAGAAGTTATATATTTTTCCTTGTTTCACCTTGGTGGTTGTCCAGGGTTATAGAAAGTTGGCACCTCCGAGAAAAAGGGGGGCTACTGGGGGTTCTTCTTGATGGGATTCCGTACCATTCCCAATCAGTTTTTGTCACTTTCCATCTTCGTACCCTTTGTTTCCTCATATTTTGGGTTTTCAGGTTACATGTACCCCAAAAAGGGGCTTGTATCGCATTCTCTTATGGGAAGAGGGGCTAAAGAACCATAGGTTGTTGCAGCTAGCATCATTAAATAAATAAAAAATAAAGAGAAACCACGATCAAAATGCAGTGGCGGGGATACAAAGGGACATAAAATTCATAGTCCAAAACTTGAGCTCTACCTTTTTAGGCACCTGCCCTAAGTCTTTAGTGCAGATAAACACCTCACCTATTCAAAAAGACTTGTAAGTATCTTGCTTGAAAGGAAACACATTTAATTCATAAAATCAAGAAACCTTATAAAGGGGATTTGCAAATCATCTAAAGAAAATAAAGGAAAAGGCAATTAAAAGACTTGGAAAAAAGTTGTGCCCCAAACAAAAGGTAACTCTAGGATGCAGTGCACCCTCCACAAAGGTGCCCATGGAAATGAGATTATATGAGACCCTTGCATGTTAATGACCCCATGCTTGGAAACGTTTCTTCCCCATACACTGCACATTCATTGCATGGCCTAGAGAGGGTTCACCCAAGAAACATTCCTCTACTTGGCAATTGGTTAACCCAATAGGGCACCTTGACAACCCTCCCATATTTAAACTTGACAAATTATATAAAGTCTTTGTAGCATGTGTTTAATTTGAAAATGGGGATCTAATATACTTGTTTGGGTGGTTCTTTTATTAAAATTATTTACTTTGCATGATTCATATGACTTGTGGACCCTTGGAGGGTGTACCTTGTTTTTCTTTGCAGAACTCTACTTGATGGCATCATTCATGGAGGTGCTAAGTCACTTTGGATCTCCATAGGGCTGTGAAAGCCCACCTATTGGACGATGTGCCCCATTGATTGGAGGGCATTGATGATGAGTGTTGCACCTTTAGAGGGCATCATGTCTCATGAGGGAGGCTTGGGAAGATGAACCATATATGATGTCACCCTTTTATGCTAGAGCGCTACACTTTTGGAGCATGACGTCAAGCTTAAAGAGATTGATTTGACATGGGTTTTGCACTTGGTGGAGTTGTGGGATATTTACCCCACATTTTGTGGACTAGTGGGATGATGTAGCACCATGGAGAAGTGATGTCCTATCCTTTGGATACTATCTCACCCAACGACCACCCTTGAAGAATATTTTGGAGGTTTATTTCACATTATTTTGTCATTTTTGGTCATTATTTAGCATATTTGGGAAAAAGTGTAACATCCTGCTCTACTGAGCACACTTTTATTGACATATTGTTTGAGGACACTTGCATGTAAGTGATCCGGTTATGGTATATTATGATTTTTTTTCTGAGTATGGGTTATATATGATGACAATGATGTATTGTGACTTGTTGTTAAATTGATGTATATGTATTGACAAATGATATTGACGAGTTTTCCTGAGTGTGCAGGACACATGACATGTTATGGATGTTGATGGCATCAATGGACTTCCATGGACTCGGGATTGAGTCAGTGAGTGGATTGTATTTGTTTGAGTATTTCATTTTACGCACCTGTCACATATGATTGATTACAATATGATTTATGTATATGGATTATTGACATTGTTTTTGTCAGTGGATGTAGGCTTGACGATACTTGCTAATCCGACTCAAATAAGGAGTAAAGGGGCCATGCACAGAAACCATACATTGAGGGAGAGGTGTGGCAGACATTGAGGGAGAGGTATGGAAACGTCCCTATCACATCCTACTATCACTCTCTCCATGGATGGAACTGTAGGTTAACGATTACCTAGTTTGAGTTGTCCACGATGTCGTGAGGGCAGACTGAGACAAATGCTCATGAAAATTTCTAAGGGTCGCACAATAAGGCAGAGTCCTTATTCCTTAGAAGCCCTTAGTCTCTCACAAGGTCAACCGAATAGAGTCTTGACTCCAAAGGGTCGGACAAACTTCCAAAACCAGTCAAAGGTGAGTGACACCCTTGGAGCATGAAGGTGTGTCTTGAAGGGCACGTCGTGTAATTAAAACTTGATTCAATAAATCTAGTTGGCCTAGAAAACATTGAAGTGATTAGACCTTGTTAGAATAAAATAATTAATTGAACAATAAATTATTAATTATAATCCTAACAAAAGTCTAAGCCTAAGTCTAAGACTAAGCCTAAGTCTAAGTTTAATTAAAGGACTAATTAAAAATATTAAATAAATTAAAAGAATTGAGATAAATCAAATTCTAGGAAAAAATGAGTAAAATCTAAAGTTTGAATAAAATGCAGATGTGTGCATGAAATTAATGAATTGGATTTTTAAAATAGAAGAAATAATAATATGAGAGAATGGGTGTACCATAGAATGGTATCTAGAGTCAAGCTACCACTAGAGAAGAAGACTCCTAATCTAACTCTAGTTAGGAGACACTCATTAAATGAAAAATTGGGGAACAAAGGGACACCTAAGAGAAAAACTAGGAACACATTGGGGAATGTGAGGGAAATTGACTTTTTAAATAAAATAAAAATTGGTAATTAGTTGTGCAACTTGGGGAGAGTGTGACAAGTGTGTGGGTGAATAATACAAATTGATTTAATTAAAAAGATAATTAATTGTGCATGAGGACATGTGTCATTGAGAATGTTTCTATAAAACAAATGAGGTAGAAGGGAAATGGATCTCACCTGTTATTGGTAATGTTAGACTGTCAAAGTTTTGTGGACTCTGTTTTACTTGTGAGAGTTGGGATACCAATCTTGAAGAAAGAGTGGAAGCTCTTCCTTGCGGGGAAAGCCTTGGAGCTATTGTTTGTTGGTTTCTTGCGTGTTGTCCCTTTGCAACTCGGGGAGCTAAGAGGGAAGAAGAGTACCCCTAGCATTGGTTGGAAGGTACCGGTGGTGATTAGAAAATGAGAGAACAGAAGGAGCGCAAGCCCTTGAAGGACATTGTCATCTCTCCGTCTTTATTGGTCCCGGTATTTTAATTTATGAAATTGTATTTTTATTGTGATTAATTGTAATAAAAATTTTAAAGACAATGCATAATTGATTGTAATTCTGGAGATTAAATTGCAAATTCGCCATGAGTCTTGGAGAAATCTATTTCAAATTTGTCCTCTGTACACTTAAATTTTTATAACTCGAAATTTTAGAATGTTGTATTTTCTACCAAATTTAAATTGTCACCTGAATTCCGAGAGTTCCTTTGTCCACTGTGTAAATTATTCAAGTCTGGAAACGATAATCTTGATAGGTTGTTTTATTAAAATCCTTGCAAATCAAATTTTAATGTGTTATATTTTCCCTATCGTTAGCTTGCATTTTGAACACGATTTGAATCACTACCAAAGTCATTGGCAAAACATGATTAATTTGTTGGTTGCTGTGAAGTTAAATTGTATCTTTGTATATTAAATTGTATAGTTGTTGTGAAAATTGATTGGTAAATTGGTATCCATATGTTCTTTTGTTTCCAACAAATTGATGGATTTGATACTTAAATTTGTATTATCAATGCGAATTATTGCAACCCAAACTTGTATTTCGTGAAGTATTGAAATTTCGAAACACCATATATCATATGGTATGGTTGTAAACAATTATTAAATTGCCATTTAAGATTGATGAATTGCAGATATGGTATTGTTGAATTTTTGGTTTGCGATCATATTTGATTCCCTTCCAAGATTAATGGCATGTCAAATTTTTAGTAAGCTTGAGTCGTTGAATTTGTAACGCAGATCTAGAGATGATTTCGCTTGACATTTTATTTCAATTTTGAAATTGATGTGTTCAGCAATAGTTGATTGTTTGAAATTCCTTCCCAAAAAATTTTGACTTTCGAAGAAGTCGTTGCGTTGATTTTGCCCAAGAATCCAAGGATTGATAGTTGACGCAATTTTATTGAATTATTGTATTAAGGATTGATGAATTCCAATGTTAACGCTCTCCCAAAGTTTAAATTCGTTGTGACAATGGAAACATATTGCATATCCGGTTCGAGTAGTATAGTTACTGTTGTTTACAAAATTTGATTATGGTTGTTAATCGTCGTGTTTAACATGGAGTGTGGATCCTCGTAAGGATAGTTGTATCCTTAGTGACCCTTTAATAATTTTGGTTGAGGTATCGTCCAACATTATTTAAAATGAATTTCGAAGCTAGCAATTACTGTAAAAGTTTAATTAATTGCAGTACGAATTGAATTATATATATACTGTATCATTTCCTAATGAATGAATCCGATGTCTAGAAGTAATTGTCGCTGTAACTTAACTTGATATCCTAATTTAGAGTCTCATTTAAATCGCGTTTATTGTTTTTCATTATGTGTTTAGAGTCGTAGAGATGTTGTGTATAAATTCGCTATCCGAATGGAATGATTCCATTCTCTCCTTACCATTAATTAATTGTACAATAATTATAATATTTGGCATGATATATAACCATGATCCACCTAGATCATAGCTAGTCTCTTATTTTAATTATTTGTTCGACTCCAGACGATTATTGGAGCAAACCCAACATCCCACGTGGATATGTGATGTAGTGATATCTCTTAGATATCGACTACTCAGTTCCTCTCAAGTAGTATTCAAGGGAGATAACATTAATTTTTGTCTTATCAATATCACTAACAGTCACTACTAGTCGAGTAATTTTTCTAATACACGAATCTTGGAGTAGTTGTCTTGGATACTAGTTCTCTAACTCGACTGGTATACGAGTCTTCTGATCTTCCCAGTTGTCAACGAGATAGTCAGACTATCATCCAACTTGTTAATAACCTTTGATTTTCGGATAGGCATTAGATCTTGTTCAGGAACCTGAGTTCATAGACTTTTTAAAGTGTTTTGTTTTATGGAGAACTTCAGTTAACATCTTTTGATTATGCCACCCTACCTCCGTAGGTATTCAGATATCGTGGCCTTTTGGACTTGATAATAGTAAATATTATCATACCTTGTTTGTATTTATTGACTCCATAGTGGAAAAATCTAATGGATGTATTTTAATGATCACAAACCTTTAAAACTAGAAGTTAATTATCTAATTAGTTTCTGAGAGTCCTTGAAGTGATTGYGTGTGATCAAGTGGAACTAGTGTCTAGATATTGGTATAATTTTACTTCCCACTTTTGTCGAAGTTAGGAATGATTGTCAAGTCATTGTAGTTTAACCATAGATCTCATATGGTTCATTAGTCTGAGTGAATATTGATGTTTACTCATTTTTCGTTAAGAAAAGAAATTAGTCAATTCTTGAATATAATTTATATGTGGCTTTCTTAGRGAGTAGGAAATTTTTGTTTAATAATGATCATTATTGAATGGCTTTCTTATATAGAGATGATGTGTTGGTTTAGGATTGATTAATGATTGATGTTGTATTCAAAAGGGAAGAGATTATGTTTAATGATAAGTAAAATATATATATGATAGGTTTCATAAAGAGAAGGCATTTTATCTAGATTATGAACAATTATTGTTGTTGAAACATTTAAAGGAAGAAAAACGTGTCTAGTGTTTTGAGGAACTGAATGATTTAAATTACGATATGAATACAGTACTTGCTATTATTTTAAACTTGATTCTAATTAGAGTTGGTTATGGGAATATATATCTCCATGTTCCTTTGAACAGTCACTAGTCCTAAGACCTTAAATGGTCAAAATCAATCAGATGAATCCTGGACTTGAGCGTTTATTATGTGTCTTGGAGGTCCTAACCTTGTGGAGTAGGTTGGGCGGGTAGATGTTTTGTTATCTTTAAGTGACATGGTTGATCTATGCATAATAGTGATGTTGTATTCTTATTCTTGTTTTGTAGCGATGTGATGAGATTAGAGTTGTGAAAATATGATGTATGTCAGTGTCACTTACCACTTGTTCTAACTGATGTTAAAAAAAATTACCACTATTGTACTCACTTACGTTGATGTCAAAACAGAGGGGTCGTTACAAAAAGTAAAATCGTTTTGGTTAAAGTCAATGTAAAAACATGAAGAGAGATAATTCAAGGGTGGATTCAAGGGTTAGAAGTGTCTATCCCCTCCTTCAAGCTATTTTTCTTGGTGAAGAGAGATAATTCAAGGGTGGATTCAAGGGTTAGAAGTGTCCATCCCATTGAAAACATTCCTTGGCTAGGAATTTAAAACTAGGGGTTAGGATTGGCTATCCCCCTAGGGTTATAAACCTAGTTTCCCATTAACTAGTCAAGCTAGGTGATTTTGAGAAGGTGGATGGATTGGCTTATAAGGGTTTAATTCCAAGGTTCAATTCCTTTTCTCATCATGTTCTAAATTACTTTTTAATGTTGTGACTCCATTACCTAAGAATTAAGGCACTAGTTACATTCAAAAATGTGATATTTGCTCTATTGAATTCGTTTTCTTTATGGATGGATTACTCTAGTCACTCAAAGCTCTCCTTTAATGTTAAGACGTTCTAGTTCACTAATTATTTTCTTATTGTTGTAATAACTGCCAAGTTACAGCCATTAGGGTTGCAACAAACCCTCTCTCTTACTCTTGTTTACAAACTAATTCACCCAAAAAAATTGTGCTTGAATATTGCAAAGTGATCTACTAAATTAGTGTTGTTGTTATTATTTTCTCGTGTTGATATAATCTTCAGTCTTCTACAATTTTTTGGGACAAATTTTTTTATTGTTGTTTTCCCTAGTGTTTCGAGGCTACTTTACATGGTATTTGATCTTGGGATAGTTGTTATAACATTGGTTTTGCATGTACTTTTCAACCTTAGCTCATACCTTCTCCTAAGGAACTCATCTTCAAGCCCTAGACATCTTCATCTAGTAACCAAAACAGGGATCTTCACAAACCTGTTGATTTTCATTCTCCTTTCCCTTGAGGTCACCCAAGAATCCTCCCTTGTGGTGAAATCATTCATCACTAAAACGAGGGGAGTAATTGCTAAGGTGATAGTGGTTCTTACTCCTAGTTGTGTCGCACTAGTGACACTTGTGGTTGGATTTTCCCAAGAAAATATTTGTGCGATAACACGTTGCTCCTCCAATATGCGCATTGTGTTCTCACTTCAATTCACTGACCTATTTCAAAACAAAAAGTTATGAAACACAACTCAAATGCTTGCATGCAGAACTTACATATCATTCCAATTCTACAAATCGATTATGAATAGGTTGACTCATGGATCACTCTTATGAATTTTGTAGGGACCTCTAAGTTTTTCACTCTAAAAAAGGTTTTCAGTTCAAGGGATTTTGATCCCGCTTATTGCATGATAAATCAAGGGTTAATATGGATTTATGTTGGTTTAGTAGAATACAAGAAGAAGGTCATGTAATAGCCATTCATAAGCCACTATATCTAGATTATAAGTTCATAATAGGTCCATCTTTCTTTATAACTTATATTATCATTTCAATATTTAAACCTTACACCTGTTATATTACATTTTAATAAAAAATAAAATGTACACTCGAAATTAATAATACTTAAAATTCGATTTTACAAAGTATCCAATAAAATATCTACACCAATTTACAATTTATTGGTCACACTATTTTAAAATTATCTCTAAACCTTATATCATTCATTAATTTGAAATGTACATATACAAAGTTTTAAGCCATATACATGATTGGAAATGTATATATATACCAATTTTTAAGCCGGATACATTAATCGAAAATGTATATATACCAACTTTTAATAGAGGATGGTGGCCCAAGATTGTAATTCACACCCATGTCTTTTGGGTATAATAGTTTGATAGCATGCTTGATGATAAATGAACTATTGTGAAAAAATATTCCCAAAGTGAGGAGAAAGGTTGATTAATTATTGTGAAGACATTTTCTTAAATGAGACAAAAGATGCATCATCGTGATTTTTTTTTCAAAAGTTTAGAGACAGTGCATTATGCATCCATGTTTCTTCTTCCTATGCCACCATTTGTATTTTTGCGTACTTGTTTTGATAATAAAGTGGTTGACAATACAAAATTCATGGACTTCATTGGAATTTTAAAATCTTTCTCATATTTCATGAGTTGGAAAAGTATTGTTGAGAAATTGCACATCAATATTGTGCAATATTCCTTGGAAAAGTATTGTTGAGAAATTGCACATCAATATTGTGCAATATTCCCTTTTTAAAATTTCTTGAATGTTTACTCAGTTTGCAGTAAAAACATTTCGTCAAACAATTTGTTGTCAGGGTTATTAGATGTTTATTGATGTAGAGATTAGTAACAATCACAACCCTCTTTAATATATACTTAGCACCAAATATAAATATATAACAACAAGAAAAAATATTAAATATTCATTCCAGCTGTGATTTCAATGAAGTACCATCACTGTAAACTCAAGATATTTATTGCAACAAACATTTATGGTAGCCAAGATACAATAAAAACATCAGTAAATAATGCAACAATTATGAATGCAAAACCTGGTATGTCTTCCTCTATTTGTTGTTTGGTAATTGTTGAGATAATTATGTTAAAGGTGAAATATATAAACATCAGCCTTGTGGATGCTATGGCAGGCCTGTAGGTAAGAAATACTTGCAGGGATGGTATGTCTGGATGGAACATGGTTGTATATGAAGTCCATGGCCTCCCCACACCTAAACTCAACCCAGAAAATCAGAAGTTGGCTTTCACAGGAAATGGGCACAACCACCAATAAATTCTCCCTCTAACTATAATGATACGACCCATCAACAAGGATATCAGACCCAACAAGTGGGAAATCGGAACCAACAAGCTTAATTTGTCCCAGATATGAAGGGACTCTCCCAACACTTAATATCTCTGCTCCAACAAATGGAATCGTTCCCCACAACAAACTAACTCATCTTTCCTCTAAAGAAAACATCCCAATAATGAAAGAATCAACCCCTCCTCTAGAAATGCAAGATACCTACAAAGAAATCGATCCCCCAAACTAAGAAAATGTTTCCCATAGTATCAAAAACATGTCCACTAGATAAATCCTTCTCCTTAAGCCAAATCGACCTCTGCACAAGAGAAACTCAGTCGCACAAGACAAAAACTCAACCACACACAATAATACTTACCCACCAAAGATAAACCCAGTTGCAAATGAAGCACAATAAAAAGATCTGAGTGATCTTCTCCCTTCGACCAACTAGGGTAGATAGTTTCACCACTAAAACCAATCTCCAAACTCTCTAGGTTTTCATCCCAAGAGCCAAAGCCACAAGATCTCTCTCAATTATGTTTTAGAAAATAACATATTCATAATGAGAGAGGGCGCCCCTCATTCTCTTTTTATTCTTTCATTGACCGTTTTGCAACCTTTTTTTACCCTTTTAATAAGTTAAAGTGACTTTATTAATTCAATAGTCACTTAGGTGTCTTTTTTCCAATTACTCAATGTCACCTTTTTTAAAAAGATTATTTTCTCGCTTCGATGACATCAAATAATCAATTAATTAATTCCCTTTTTAATGTCGGAAAGTGATTAATTGGAATTAAGACATTTCCGTATGTCGGAATCCCCTTTCTCATCATCCCAACCTTTATATATTTTGTACCAATTCCAACAAGCTATTGCACTAAGGTATTCCCTTAGAAAATATTATACGAATAACACCATTAGTGTATTTGATCGTCAGAATGCCACGGAACCAAGAACAAATTGTGTGGAAATGATCTTAATGATGAAATATGGTAAATAGGATTGGTTGGGCCTCATATAATTCCCTCAAACCTTATGAGCTCATTGTTAACCTCCATTTAACCCTCTGGTCAGACTGGCATAAACCCTAAAGGTTACCTCTAACTGCAAAGCAATTAAATCTAAAAATGGGGACATCACATTCCTCCCTTCCCAAATATTTCTTGTCCTCAAGAAATACCATCACAACCAAACACCCCATCGACTAAACTAGACTGAAACTAAAAATGATACCAGGGTCCCAAACCACCCTAGGAGATGTGAAGCATCTTTCGCTCGATGCATGGTTCGACAAGGTATTGACATAAGAAACCTCCTAAATATTGTCGATAAGTAGATCAACTCGATACTGCAACAACTCGATCAACTCCTCAAAGCACTGCTCTACTAGGGATCCAATCTCATGAAAGAAAATTTTGGATCTTGTCTGTGTGTTAGCTGTTGAACTAACTAATATCGATATCCCAGGGTCCTAACATAATCTCATAAAGGACCCACCATGTTGACGTTGCGCCACTCTAATCATAATCGTTTGACTATCATGCCCCATCAATATCCTCCTCTTCTGGAACTCCAAGTTGAAATACATGTAAGGGATGGACCTACTACCATGAATAGTAGTTTGCACAGGCCTCTAGGTGAAGTCACGACTTGCAAATCCACTGCCATACTCGATCACGAATATCGAAGAAGGAATTATGTTCTAATCATTGGGAATAACTTCGGGCTACTCATAGAATATAAAAATATCTCCAGTGGATGGATTTATCACCTGTGTTACCCCAAGAACTGAAGATATTGTCGAGAAGTGTGTGAAATACTATCTTCCCACTGTGATGCGATCTATCAACATGCTCTCCCACTCTCGCCCGAAATGTCCAAGGACTACAAAAATCCTACAAGATGAGTGTTACTTGACCTACTCTACTGGAAAGTTGTACACTCCCCCATATCTCCCAACACATCGTCCACTAAGCCCCTCTATGTGAACCTCTCTCGGGCCTGCCTACATGATGTGAAACACTCTCTGCTCATAGCACTAATCTGCACGATGCTAACCCAAAAATCCCCCTAACTACCTCTGATATTCCAGACAATCATAAGTTGCACAAACTCGGTCAGATCCTTAGAAGAGAATTCCTCCACGCATCCAATCTTAGGCATCTCAAGAGTAAACTATGGAAAGTGAAAACTGACCATCTCATTTGTATCAGATGTCGAGCTATCCAACTCCGCAGTACTAGGGTCCCAAGATAACCTCCGCGAGGAACCATCATGTTGAAGTTGTACCCTTATGGTCATAATCGTTTGATCACCATGCTCAGACTATGCTCTCCTCTCCTGGACCCCCAAGCTGAAATCCATGAAAGGATTGAACTCACTATCCTAGATCATCTCTCGCTTAGGCATCTCAGTGAATTCAAAGTCTACCAACCCACAAATATACTCGATCATAGGTATCATGAGGGAAAATGTACCTCTCCATATAGAATAAATCTCAACAACTCCTCCCACAACATCCCCACAATGATGTACACCAATCACTAAAACGACCCTGTCAATCATCCTCATCATCTGAAAAAATCCATTACTTCAATGAATTCCAGGATCCCACCACCAAATTGGAAGTCCACCACTCCCAATGCCTACTAAAAAAATTGTGAACTGCTCTAACAGAGTTTGGATCTCCTCCTATGCACTCTGGAAAGTGATCACATGGTCCAAATGAAAAACCTTTGTCATGGCCACAATGCCCCATGTCTCTTCCAACTGGCTCCAGTGATCCTCTCATGTCCTGTTGTATACCATAAGGGCATCAAATAAAAACAATAGCTACCTATGCCAGTGCGTACAAGGCTAGAAAATGACTAGTTCATTGGTCAACCCTAAGGTCATGACCAATAAATCATACTGAAGTCTAGAAGAATACCTATGAGTATTTTTCTCCCTGACCCCCATCTGATGATATCTTATACGGATATCGATCATCGAGGGATATGTTTCTCCCTAAGGCTCACCCATCCACTCACCGATCTTGGGTAACCTCAACTCAATGGTATGCTTGAGATATCTGTCACGTGGTCCCCCTAGAGGAAACACTCTAAAACTACATTGTACACCACCATGTGCAAGTGTATACCCATGTATACTATTTCATACCATTGTTTCCTTGGGTACCACCCGGTATCCTGTACACGCTAATGTATCCAACACTTCTCTGATGTCAACTGAACCCCTATCCCAGAGTGCATCCATATCTGTCATATACTGATCCATCTAATCCATGGATGCATATACTTACTTGTTGGTTGTTCCACAAGGAATGTGCTCAGTTATCTCTTATGTAACTAATATTTGAGCCTTTAATGGGCTCTCCAAAAGAAACTCCTCATGATCCCCATAATACAAAATAGGAGTAGAGTCAAAATCCTCTGCGTTATACCTCTCCTCAAGCACCTGCAACTTTGAATGCTCCTCGTGCAGAATCATCATAAGGGGCTCCTCCCTCAAATCATGGGGGGAAATCACACCCTCATGTGTCACAACTGCTAAAGATGATGGAGTCTTTGTTGTAAGTGATGAGTAGTGTGCCAAACTCAATTGGTAACAAAGCTCCTCAACCTCCATTTCCTTATCTTCAGCGAAATTGAGAGCAAGGTACCTATCCATGAACGATTGTAAGTAAGTTTATTTTATATGCTCTAGTGCTTCTTTGATTATGTGCAATTGAGCACTAGTGACCCCACTTGCAACTCCTTTTTGTTTCTCCTCCGTTTGGGTTTTCCCAATAAGATCTTCAATGAAATTATGAGCATTATTTTCCTTTGTCAACACTTGTACAATTTTCTCCTCTGTGAGAAATAATCGGTCCTCCAAATCACGCAATGCTAAGGGTCTTTTTTCAATTTCATCAACATGGTGTGGGTTGTCACACTATATATGTTTTTATTTGTTTTCATCTATGAGAATTCTATCTCTATCAACAACAATTGACTCACTAGATGATGCCATGCAATATTTACTTACCGTACATTTACCTGTCAAATGATGGGACTCATGTATACTATCATCTCCAAAATCAACATATCCTTTGTCATCCTCCACACATGGATCCTAAGAAGATGGATCCATATCCCATGAAATTTTTTCATATACCTAGTCTTCTTCATATTTAGGTACAATCATGCTCGCATTGTCATACGTATCATAGTTAGGAAAAGGCGTTGAATCCTCATCATACTTAGGTGACCGCACACCCTCATCATTATGAGAATCACTACTAAGGTGTGATGTAGGACAACACTAAAGGCATAGTAGATGTTGTTGTGCCATCATCCTCAATTTTATAAGCATCAGAATCTTCAAAAGCTAGTACCTTTTCCCTTGACACATTTGTCTTCTTGTTCACTAATACTTGAGGTTCATACCACTCAAGATGTTTGATGGTGAAAAAATCCTTAAATGGAATAGTTGCATCAAATGCCTCACTAAGCACCATATATTCCCTCAAAAGATATATAAACTTCTCATCTTGTCCTTTTTGTCCCATTTGCTACCTCTTTGAACCACTAGCTCCATTGTTCCGTGCATTGTTTTTATGGATTTCCATAGCTTGCATCAACTTTTGTCGCCCCTGTGCAAGAATATTATGTATATTCCTCGCATTGTCTTTTGCTTCTGTAAGTGATATATTCCTTGTATCCTTGCCTCATAAAACCACAAACCCCCTCAAGCTGGAAGGATTGAGGCTCTGATACCATTGCAATATTCCCTTTAAAAAAATTCTTGAATGTTTACTCATTTTGCACTACAAACATTTCATCAAACAATTTGTTGTTAGGGTTATTAGATGTTCACTGATGTAGATATGTAGTAACAGTTGCAACCCTCTTTAATATATACTTGGCACTGTTAGCACTCTGTAATTCCCAAAGGTTGTCAATGGTAGAATAAATTGACAGAGGTAACTTATCAAAACCACTTTTGAAACTGAGATCTAGCCCTGCTAGTTTCAGAGAGGGATCTCTGTATGATTTAGATTTGTTTATGTTTTTATATATTAGGCTAGTTGTGATAGTCTGAATTTGTTTGTTTGTTTATAAAAGTTGGCTAAAGGAATGCATTAAATTTCCATTGGGCTATGGGGTCTGTATTAAAGATTATAATCAAATGCATCTTTTTATGAGGTTTCTTCATAGGGAAAGATAGTAAAATTGTTGGATCTATTAAGATTAAATGATATGGATAGGAAGAAAAGGTGAGAAAGTCAACCAAGCAAAGGAGCAGTTAAGAATTCCCTTACTTGATATCAGATGAAAAACATATAGACCATTAAAAGACCAGAGACAGAGTATACAAGATAAAAAAAAATCTATTGACTTCCGTTTAATGATTATAATCTAAAATACATAAATGATCACAGAGAATAGAAAAACATTTAACAAAGAAAGAGAAACATCATCAACAATTTGACACAAGAATCCTGTAAATTGGCCTGTTTTATTACTGGTCGATCCTTTTGAAAAGATTACACAATAGCTCCTTGGGTGCAAAAATCAACCCTCAATACTTTGAAGGAAGAAATATTTATACAATAATTTACATTTGATCCTCTCATAAATGACTAGGATATTATGGAGAAAAAATCTAACTAACTAGATCTGAAATTACAAAATATAGGAATGCTCCTAATCTATTCAGATCCTTGGTGCTGATTTTGTGGGAGTGGTTGATGACTCATAATATTTGACTTGACTGTCTACTCTATGATGGCTCGGCACTCCACATCACTTTTACCCAAGTAAAGAACACAAATCTTCCCATCTCTTTTTACTAGGGATCTCAACCTTGAGTAACTTTCTGTATATCTCATCCATCTCAATATACTTGGAAAAAGTGGGCTTTATGATGAAAATGTGTCTTATCTCATGTTGGATGCTCAGGTCCAACTGTAATGTTTCTAGGAAATCCTTACCAGTAATGCTTCCTTGTATGCCTGCAAATTTGGAACCATCCTCTTCCATTGTATCGATCTTTTGCTTGTAATCTGACAAAGTGATGAGCTTGTCATTTATTACCAACAGTCCAGGGAGGCCCTTCTTGTGAAGTACTTCAATCTTGCTGAAAAATATTTGCACTCCAATGTCCATTACCTGAGATTTCTCCTCCAGTTGCAACATCAATCCTTTCTTAGTCAAGACCTTCTTGACCTCAAGGATCGTATATGTTCTATCTTCAATATCCAATGCTTCCAACTCCTGCTTGTTCTTGGAGTTTAGGAACCTGATGAGCTCAGTGGCCTCTGTAGGTTTTCCCCCTAGCTCTTCCCTAATTTTTTCAATTGCTTCTCTGGCCTTTTGTACCAATTCATGTTGTTCAAAAATAATTTGTATGAATGGACATATATCTGCCATACATTTGTTGATATCCATCCAGATGTTTTCCTTGGCCTTAGATAATGTCTTGGCCATGCAAGTCTCCTTCTTCAGTTTCTGTATTTGTTGACTAAGTCTCTGAGATTTATGCATTTCTGCATGATAGCTGGACTGGAACATGGACTTCGGGTCTTGGAGGATTTTTACCTCTTCTTGCAACTTTCTGATTTCTTCCCCCTTGAAGGGACATGTCTTCCATAGACTTCACCATCTTCTCGAGAGCATATGGAACTTTCACTGGGATAGCTAATAGAATCTCTATTATTGTAGTTGTTGTACTAATTCCTGTGAGAGGAACTGCCTCCAGTGGAATAACAACTATCTGCACACTTTGTTCTTTCTCTTTGAACAATTTTTCTAACTCATCCTCCATCTCTTTTATCTGTGCATTCTACTCCATGATCAACTTTAGCATCTCCTCTTTGTGGCCTTCACTTTCATCCATTTCCTTTGCTTGTGAATCCTCAGTGGCTCGAAGTTTCAGTTGCTTTCTCAAGGAGGCTATATCAACATTTTTATTCTTCAATAATTCTTCAACTGCCTTGACATTTGATGGATCATATCCAATCTTTAACACTAACTCTTCTAGGGATTTGATCTTATTGTCTTCGGCCAAAGATGATATATTTTCTATCTTCAATTGAGATTGGATATTATTCAGAGACACCTGCAACTTTGAAACAGTCAATGATGTGTTTGTCAAGGTGGAGAAAATCATCTCCCCTGTTTGCCTATGCATGTCCATTTGGTCCGCTAGATGGACCTCCTTCACTTCAAACTCAAAACAAGTTTTCTTGTAGTCAACAGTTGTCTTGGGATGGGGTACTTGTGCTTGCGGGAATTCCATGTGCATTCTTCCCTTCTCTATGTCAAATGCTGATAGTAATCTATGCTGGGCAGTAGAGGTTTGCTTCCAAAACTGGGCATATGTACTGCTATTTAGGATTTCATTCATCTTCTTGATTTGTTTGTATTTGTCAAATATATTTGACCCTGATGGCTCATGAGAGGACTCGACTGACAAAGTAGTGTATGTTTGTCTTTTGGGTGAAGATAAGTTGGTTGTCATTGATGTCAACCCTTGAAGAAATCCCTGTAGCACAAAGGTTGGGTAATGGACCCAATATTGCTTGATGTAGAGATGACTCATTATTGCCTTGTCATGGTTGATAATAAGTAGAAATGGATGAACTCCAAAGTGGTCCCCTTATGGTCAAAGCCCTCACGGGAAGACGCTTTGCGGATTGAGTTATCCTAGAAGTATGGTTAGAGAACCCATGATTATTTGTGGAATAATGAGATGAATGCCAGTGAATTCGTTAGGGAAACTATCCTATATGGATATTTCTTGTCATGCCATTTCCAGTGGTATGTGGAACGTCACATAACTCCTCACGGTTAGAGAGTTATGGCCATGAGAAGTTGGAGAACCCAGGTTTGGGTAATGGACCCAAGTTTTTTTTATGGATAAAGGTATGAGTTTTGATATATTTTCAGTTAATA
>ML797819.1:49997-90283 GCA_009831015.1 Picea engelmannii | reverse complement strand
AAATAAATGGACGAAGAATGATTAAAAATATTTGTGTTGAACAAAAATAGCATCCAATATTATTATTGATTTCACTTCTTCTTCCTAATCTCATAACACTACCGTCAATTTTTATACTACCTACAAATGGAAGTTTCTCACTTTTAATGCATTGATCATCTTCATGTGCCAAAAGGCACTTCAATATCTCATAAATTTTGATGATCGGAACAACACTCTAAACAATAAAGTTATCTAGTATTATGTGGGCTTGGGCTTCTTTTCTCAAAGGGAGTGATTTTTCCCAATCCACTATTCTAAAGGACAAATGTGATGGCCTAGCAAGCACGAAATGACCCAACCGAAACATCGATCCCAATCACCCAACCTACACAAAAAAAAAAATCCACTTATGTAATCCTTATATGGAACACAAAGCATCAAATGAATATCACAATGTGTATAAACACATAGATACATACTATGACAACCATAGTGCAAAGAAAAATCTAATATAATACAAATTGCATTGCAATGTTGTTAATTCAATGCTATTGTGATGTATAATGATGCAAAATTACAAAGAAAAATTACATAAAGGTGACATAGAGTGTCACAAGCCCATTTGGAGAATCAAATGTAGTGATGCAATGTCGCACAATTATTTCCAAAAACAATGTAGGATAACGTTTGTGTATCTCAGGTAACCTTAATAGAACATATGTTATGCATTGTTATGATATCAAAGTCTTGTATTATATAATGAATGGGGAAGGTGACCTAAAAGTTGAAGGAGAATGGTTTGATAGCATGCTTTAAAATGAATCAATTATTGTGAACACAATGTCCAAAAGTAGGGAGAAATGATGAATTATTGTGAAGATTTTTTCAAAAATAAAAAAAATGATGAATTATTGTGATTTTTGTTTTCCAAAAGTTGAAAGAAAGTGCATCATTCATCCATATTTCTTATTCCTTTTTCTCACCATGTGTATTTTGTGGACTTGTTTTTATGTCCCCACACAAACATATAGTAATCACCCCAATATATTATGTAGGACATATAGTAATCACCCCATTGCATTAAATAGATTGTACAAAACTTTGGATTTTGCTAGTCCCACAGTTCAACTTTGAATTTGGTTTATTTGATTTTTTGATGATTTCTATAAATTTTATTATCTCACATTCTATTGGTGGTGCAGTGATATCAAGATTGAGTTTTGGAGCCCAAAAAGGGGTGGTGGGTCAATGTTAGTGGTATTCAATGTTATAGACGTCATGGGCATGGTAGCTAGTGGGTGTAAATTTCAAAGTATCTAATGTTACTAACATGTGATAAACTCAAGGCATTTCATGATCCAGATTTATGAGCAGAACAAAATGAATTACAGACTGAATACAATAACATAGAGATACAAAGACAACAACAGATATCCAATGAACAATAACTTCTATTGAATAAATAAAATAGGTTGAAACTGTAAAACTGTAGAATTGGGAATAACTTGCTCGATTGATGGTAGCTATCTCTGAGAAAAGATGTGGCTTTTACACTCATTTTTCTGAGCAGAATGATTACAATGAGGCTCCAGAGGAATTTTTAACATTACTCATGAATTCCAAAACCCTAGACATCCAAAAACCTAGCCCTAGGAGATGAAACACCAAAAGTTATGTGGGCCCCGATGGATCATTGGTTAAGTTGGTACCTCAACTTCCCGGGATCGTAACTTTTGCATATGACCTCCATTTTAGGCACGTGATAGCCCATTGTAAAGGTATTTTCGAGAACTACACATTATGTTGTCAAACTCTGACTATGTCTACAGTTTGATTGTGGCAATCCAGAAAAACACTATTTAAGGCCCCAAAAAGACCTTGGAAGTACAAAAATATGTACTTACATAAAAACTTCCAAAATAAGCCAGTTGTATTAGGTGGCGGCCACCAATATACACCTAGAAGCTATGTAGGGCTTCAGACAACCCAAGAAGTGTAGAACCCACAATTACAAAGAATTACAGAAGAACACATTGAACTCAAAATTGTCAAGAGGAGCCAGTTGGAATAGGTGGGTCGCCACCAATATCCACATGGATCAGTCCTCCCCCTTAGGAAGAAATGGTCTCCATTGCGTTGAGTACCCCCATCAGCTGAGGAAACTTCTACTGAATTTGTCCCCGAGTGAGCCACTTGTCTTGGTGGAGGAGTTGCCCTGATTTGAAAACCCGATAAAGCTAGATCCTTTGTTGGCGAGTGCCCTTGACCTGTGTGTCCACGATATGATCAGTGGATTCATGTTCCATGCAGTTAGGGTTGACCTATGTTGGTGTCAATTGTTCTGCGATCTTTGAGGTGTCCAATAATGGTGCAAAATATGGCTGAAGGAGGTCCACTTTGAACATTGGGTGCAATCCAAGGAAGGGTTGAGTGTTGAGCTTAAAATCATTTCCACCCATATCCTTTTTGATAGTGTAAGGCCCATAGAAAAGTGGGTGGAGCTTCTAATGGAGCTCTATAAGGCGCTCTTTCTGCAAATGTAACCAGACCTTATCTCCTACCTAAAACTGGTGTGATACCCAGTGTTGATCATGGCGCTACTTGTACTTAGCATTGGATTTCTACAAAATCTCATGGACTTGTTAGCGGATGTGTTGATTCCGCTCAATGAATCCGGTGGCTTTGTCATCCTCAGACTAAACATGGGAAGATTCTTCCTATGTGGTTGTAAGAGGTAGTGCAACATCAATGGGACCCAAGGGTTGGAATCCCAACCCCACCTGAAATGGGCTATGGTTGGTGGAGCTATGGACATCCATGTTGTAGTTGTGTTGAACATAGGGAAGATTATCATCCCATGTATGCAGATGCTTAGATTTGTTCATGTGCAGGATGTGCAAAATCATCCGATTGACGACCTTTATCTGGCCATCAATTTAGGGGTGGAAAGCAGTGGATTTAGTGAGCTTGGTGTTGAACAATGACCAGAGACTCGACTAAAATGTGTTGAGGAACTTGTTGTCCCAATCTGAGGTGATGGTATGTGGTATCCCAAAATGGATAAAAACGCATTCGAAGAAGATCTTTGTAGTATCTGTTGTTGTGATGCTCTTCTTGCAGGCTGCGATAATGGCCATCTTCAAAAACCGATCAACCACCATAAATACACAATCATTGTTGTGTTTGGTGGAAGGAAGCCCAGACATGTAATCCATCGAGATGGATTCCCAATTCCTATAGGGAGTAGGAAAAGGGGTGTATAAGCCTTGCTTATTGATGGTTGTCTTGGAAATAGAACAGACGGTGCAAGATATGATATACTTGCTGACGTCTTGTCGAATTTTTGACCAATAAAAATGTTTCTGTAGAACGACCACAATTTTCTCCATGCCAAAATGTCTTGCCATCCAACTGTAGTGAGCCTCCCAAATCAGCTTTGCTCACTCGCTTGTGGGAACAAAGAGGTGTCCCGAATGGCATAACATTCCATCCTAGATGTGAAAATCGGTGGTATTCATGCTTGTACCCAAGAGATGATAGCTGGTGTCGAAGTCAAGGTCACGCTGATAAAGTTAGGACCACTTAGATGCATCATGCCCATGGGAAAGGAGCATTGTGGTGAGTGAAACAACGGGAGGGCGATTGATGCAATCAACAACACAATTTGTGCTCCTTGTTTTATACTTAATGTTGAGATGGAACTGTTGTAGGTATGTGGACCAATTTTGATGGTGGTCGTTTTGCAACTTCCCCTGTGTCTGAATGAACTGCAGAGGCTTGTTATCAATGTGTATTATTTTCTCCTTTCCCAGAATGTAATGCTTCCATTGACGGTAGGCTTGCACAATGGAATACATTTCTTTGTCATAGGCGGGGTATTTTCAGACAATATTTGAGAGTGTCTCACTATGGTATGCTATTGGATGACCGTGTTGAGTGAGAACTGTACCTACAACATAGTCGAAGGCATCAGTCTCAATCTCGAACGGTTGTTTCACATCGGGTAAGGAGAGTAATGGAGCTGAGCACAAGCGATACTTCATATCATCAAATTCTTGTTGTTGTTCCTACCCCCATGCGAACTTTTCATTCTCACTGCCCTTGGTTACCTGGTTGAGGGTCCATGCAATATGGGAGAATCCAACACGAACCTTCGGTAGAAGTTGGCAAGTCCCAAGAAGCTTCGAAGCATGGTTAGTGTGGTCAGGGCTAGCCATCTACGAATGACTTGGATATTAGATGGATCCACATGTACCCCATGTTCATCAACAACATAGCCCAAGTATTGGACCCTGTTCATTCCAAAGGAACATTTTTCTTAGTTGGCATATAGATTGTGTTATCGCAGAGTGCCCAAAACATGTTGAATATGTTACATGTGCTCCTCCGAAGTTTTTTTGAAGATGAGGATGTCATCCAGATATACCGCCACAAAAGAGTTGGTGAAGGGTCTTAATACATCATCTATCAATCTCATGAAATTTGTTGGTGAATTTGTTAAGCCAAAGGGCATGACCAACCATTCAAAGAGACCTTCTTTAGATTTGAAAGATTAGTTGGTTCGATGGGAACCTGGTGGTAGCCATGCTTTAGGTCAATCTTGTTGAATAACTTTGCGCCTTGAGTTGTTCAAGAATGTAATCAATTCGGGGAATTGGGTACTGATTCCTAACTGTGATTTTGTTTAATGCTCTGTAATCAATGTTGAGCCGCCAGGTCCCGTCTTTCTTCTGCACCAGCACAATCAAGATTTCGCAAGGGGAGGAGTTGAGTCATATGTGCCCCTTTTGAAGAAGCTCTTGGATCTGGCGCTTGATTTCATCATTTTCTATCAACGAGCGATGATAGACTGGTCCATTAGGCAATGATGCACCAGGGGTTAGATCAATTGGATGCTTGACTTGGCAGTGCATCGGTACCCTAGTGGGTGAGGAGAAGATGTCTTTTCACTCTTCCACGATCCAATCCACTTGCATCTACTGCAAAGAGAGGCTATGTGTAGAGGTCACAGATGTGGCGACGGTCATCGACTTACTGCGAGCACAGATAAAAAAGAAGACAAACTTCTCAGTCTGTGAAATGACCTTACTGCATTTCTTAGTAGATATTAAAGAAATAGAGGTAGGTGGTGCTACCTCTGGTATTATGTACAATTTTCTACCCAAAGTAATAATAACACTGTGAGGTCTAGACTCGTACACAACATGTCGCTTCCACAAATATGGCTCACCTAAAAGAACATCACAAACTTCAAGGGGAACAATATCACACAATACCTCATCTTTGAAAGGCGTGATGTTGTAGAGTAGATGACACCATTGGTTGATGCAAAGATCTCTTCCTTGGCGAAACCAGTCGATGGTGTAGGGTTGCGAGTGTGGTGTCATCGACAGGTCTAGATGCTTAACGACCACTACTGAGATCAGATCCTTCTGACTGCTGCTATCAACAATAAAATGAAGCGAAGCCCCATTTACCCACATTTGTGAGTGAAAGAGGTGGTACCCTTCCTCTGGTTCTTCTGGTTCACTTGGCTAGACTTTAGTGGTAGTGATAATGGAACTGGGTTCGAAATCGATAATCCGCTTCCCTCCTTCTAGATTTTATTTGGAGTCAGAATCTGCCTCTGACTCGGAAGCTTTCAACTCAGCCACTAGTGACTACTTTGAGCAACATTCTTCGATGTTGTGCCAAGGGATTTGATGGTATTCATGACACTTTCCCATGTCCTTCTTCGACTTCTCATTACCCTTCGTGTGTTGTGTCTTGGACTGGTTGTCCTGAGAGTGGCCATATTTTCTTTGTCCCTTTTTTTGTGGGCTAGTCTCGCCTTTTCCCTGCTTTGGTTGTGAGGAGTTTGTAGATCCAAACTCTCACCTCTTCTACTTAAATTTTTGCTCAATCTTGACAGCATATCTATAAGCCACGCCTAATGATGCAGTGTCCATGGACTCCATTTTTGTTTGAATGTATCTATGTATATAGCTATGATATTTGAGCACCATATGTCATTCAGAGTCTTTGATACCCAATTTGGTGTGCAAAGTAGGGAAAATATTGGTGAAATATGGTATTGTCCGGTCCCTTTCCTGACGCAGTGTGGTACATATTGTGTATTGGTTCTCGTTGCTTCCAATAGGGTAGTATTGTTCTTTAATGGCATCCTTGAAGGAATCCCATGTGGGGGAGACCACAAATATTGCAGATTCCTCTATAGCCCTTTGCTCAGAGTAAGTATCCCACCAGTCCTTAACATGGGGGATGACCTTGAGGAGTGAAAAAGTAATATTTTCCCTACCGAAAAAATTGTGGACCAAAAAGTACCCTTCGAGCAGATTCATCCATTTATCTACAACATCCACATCTATCAGTCCTTCAAATAACGGAATATCAAAATTTACTTGTACCTTGAAGGGGGTTGCATGGCTGCTTGATGAAGATGTGTCTCTTGTGGGCAGCCGTCGAAGGATCTATGCAAAGTTTTCCATCATTTCGTTCATTTGTCACGCAAGGGCATCCTTGAGAAACATTTTAAAAGGACCTCCTGCTCCATCATCTTTCTTCTCATCCCCATGGGTTGTTTTCAAGCTCGACGTGACCGATCTTGCAAAGTCTCAAATGGTTTGAGTCCCAACTTCTTGGACTCGGATCTTGCCGGGGACATGCACAAAGAAAAATAAATGAAGAGCAAACCGCTCTGGTACCACTGATATGGATTTATGAGCACAACGAAATGAATAACAGATTGAATACAATAACAAAGAGATATGGAGACAACAACAGATATCCAGTGAACAATAACTTCTATTGAATAAATAAAATAGGTTGAAACTGTAAAACTGTAGAACTGGAAACAACTTGCTTGAATGATGGTAGCTATCTCTGAGAAGAGATGTGGTTGTTACGTGCATCCGTCTGAGCAGAATGATTACAATGAGGCTCCAAAGGCGTTTTTAACGTTACTCATGAATGCCAAAAACCTAACTCTAGGAGATGAAACGCCAAAATTTTTGTGTGCCTCGATGGGTAAGTTGGTACCTCAACTTCTCAGGGCCATAACTTTTGCACACGACCTTCGTTTTAGGCACGTGATATCCCATTGGAAAGGTATTTTCGAGAACTACACATTATTCCATCAAACTCTAACTCCATCTACAGTTTGATTGTGGCAAGCCAAAAAAAACTGTTTAGGGCCCCAAAACGGCCCTAGAAGTACAAAACGATGTATTGACATGAAAACTTCCAAAATAAGCCAATTGGATTAGGTGGGCGACCACCAATCTCCACCTGGAAGTTTTGTAGGGCTTCATACAACCCCAAAAGTGTAGAACCCACAATTACAAAGAATTACGAAAGAACGTGTTGAACTAAAAACTATCAAGAGAAGCCAGTTGGAATAGTTGGGTGGCCACCAATATCCACCTGGATCATTTATCTACTTGAAGTCTAAACAACTTAACAATTGAAAGAATATGAAAGAATTGAGATTAAATACAAATCACTTTAAGGGTTAAATACTATCAGAGTTGTCTTAGTTGCATAGTATAAGGTTGTTTTACTTGTTTGAATTTTTCTCAATTAGTCCATCCATGTGGAGATTTTACAACTAGAGAATCGAGAGGTGTTCTTCTATACAAGAACAATCTCATAGAATGTATACCAGTTGTTGCTAACAACCTCAAGTGTCTTAGAATATTGGATCTACACCATAAGCAAGTCACATGGGAAATCCCACCTACACTAGGCACAAATCAAAGTGAGCTCGTGGAAATTTACTTAAACTTGGATCGACTTAATGACAAGATACCCACCATGATATGTAACTTGGGTAAGACGAGGAGGCTTGGTATGGGAAATAATATGCTCCAAGAAACTATTCCTTCCATATTAGAGATTTCTCTGGTTTGAAACAATTGCTACTTAATAGTAATAATTTGCATGGTGATATCCTATACTTTCTTAGTTTGAATCCTTAAATTATTTCTTACTTAGATATGAGTGACAATCATCTAGAAAGAAGAATCCCCTAAGCCTTGGGAAATGTAACATTATCATATATATAGACCCATCCATGAATAATTTGTTGTATAGTATGCCAAGAGAATTTGGTCAGTTATTAAAATTTGAAGTCCTAGAGTTATCCTCTACTTGCCTCAATGATTATCTACATTGAGAGATAGGTGTTTCCAAACAATTTCATTTCCTTGACTTAGTTTTCAACCTATTAAATGACTCAATACAATCCTTGGCCTTAAACATGGACATAGTAGAGCATCTTATTCTTCAGTGGAACCAAATGACCAAGAATATTCTAGAGGCCTTTAGTGAAATCTTGGAGGAGACTAGCTGAGAGGTTCAGTTCCTCTTGCACTTGAGAACCTTAAAAATCTATTAATTGCATTGATTCTTAGAAGAAACATATTGAACAAAAAGATTCAACCGATTTAGATTATCTTACAAGTTGAGAAGCCTCGATGTGAAATGATAATGGAGATAGATATTTCTATGACTCATTGTAATAATTGAATGTGTTGGTATTGTAATCTCTTTTCTTAGCGATGCTCATTTGAAACTTGTTTCTTTAACAATCATTTACCATATTCTACCGCAGCATGGAAAATAGAGGACATGAAATTGTATTGGTTGAGGACTTAGATGGTGGCTTAGTAGAATGGGTCACCTATTTGACTAAGCATCATTGAGAAAGAATTGAGTATTTTTGACAATTTTCCAATGCTATGAAATTTTGGTTTACAATAATGTCTTTGGAAAAAGAGAATGTGATTTTGACTAATTTTCGTAGCTATGAGATTGTGAGTTTCAAATCTCACTTGTTGTTTAAAATTGATTTGATTTAGGTGCAATAAATGGAAAATTAGCATTTATCTAGTGGTTGGCTAGTGATGCAAGCCATAATCAACAGCAAGGTCAAATTTTGTACAATTTCAACCAATCCCATAATGACATGCAAATAGATAGATAACATCTCCATAAAACAATGAATTTCACCTTCAAATTGATCCTAAATTCCACTCTCCATAAAACAATGAATTTGGCTTCCAATTGTCTAAGCTTGTCTAGAGATTCATCCTTCTTAACTTGATTGTCCTTCTTGTCCTCCTTTGATAGAGTAATGAGAGTTTTGGCCAACTAGTAAAACTCCATGGATCTAAAAAATTTAGTGTCTCTAGATCTTGAAAATTCTGGATTAGAGACTCAGTCATGAAATTCTTCTTGAATTTGGAGCTTGGGAGTCTGTAAACACATTTTCTAGGCCCGGTTCACAACTTCCTCAAGATTTCACTGCGTATGAGGATATATGTGAAGATGAAAGAGCTATCTAGCATGCTTCACCTCCCTTTCTGCCCCTGTGTTGTGGGAAAAGTGAGAGGAATTCCTAGAGGGAAGAGGCTTGGATACACCTCTCCTTCTAGCCCCACGATTACCTTATTCTGGGATATCCTTGGGCGTTTGGTAAATAATGGAAAAAATAGGGTAGCATCGACACTGAGAGGGTAATACCACATATGGGAAGTCCCTTCCAATTCTGAGTTGAATACCACTTAAAACGATCACCCTCATAAATTGAGCCCAAATAAGGGAGAAGTGATTTTCAATGGGACCTGGGTAGGGGAAAGAAAGGATCAAAGAGATATCAAAGAAAACTACCTGAACCCCCAAAACAAAGAATTTGTTTCTAAGCTTGAGGGAAAAGCAACATACGGGCCACACCATTAGATGGGCCTCACCAATAGAAGATAGAGCCAAATAAGAACCAACAAGGAACATACCCAAAGAAGAAGAGGAACTACCCGTCTTGAAAAGATGGTTGTTCCAATTAGAGAGGGTTTAAAGTCCTCACTCCCAAGAAAATTGAATGGTCTCCCTTACTTCGAAGCTTAAGAAAGCCATATCCACCAAGGACCATAATCGTCCACACATCCATTATGATTGAACATCCTTACAAATTAACCAGAAACCATAAGTGTTCTCCATCATAAGCAGAATAGCACAATAATGGAGAAGATCCTCTCCACCTCCTTCATCAATAGCCTTCGAACCTCGAGTAAATCTCCCACACATCACCTTGATGTTGAGCGTCCTAAAACATAGCAGCCCATAGAGAAAGTAATGGTTGGAGGAACACTTGTCGAGCCTCCATCCTTCACATGGCAGTGGCATTGGTGCCTTGATCAATCACCCAATTTGGAGGAGTTTTGTCATATATCTTCAAATTGCACGTTTCCTTCCATTCTTAAAATTCGAATTATGTATATATCTGCATCCTTTTTCATAGTTTACACTTGCATGGACTCTTGTGCTTGTAACGACTCGTTGGAGTTAACAATGTGTGGACTTCATGTGGACTTTAAAGATTTTTCATGAAATATATTGGACTTTTTAAAATCATTTTCATTTACCGTTTATATTTCATTTCTTAAAATTTAATCCCACGTGGAGGCCACATTTTTTGGCACATTCAATCATGTGTGATTGATTGATTGCCATTCACTCGAAAAATGTATAGAATGAAATGGGTACACATATTTCCATCGTTCATTCTCCGTGCAATGGTGGGCACAACCACACCTCAACCCCGCGATCAACGGGTCAATGACACCATTGGACCACAAAACTCGTCAAACCATAGTAATCTCCATTTCATAGATAGACATGTCGGTGGCATGATTTATAGTTATTTGGGAGGTTGTAATTGGCTTTGAGGTGTAAGTGTTTAGGTTGATGTGATAGTATTGTGTTTCAATGTATATATTACTTATGGTGTTGGGTGTCATGATATATGAGTCATTCTTTTACTTGTAATTAGATGGATGTTTGTTGTGAATATTCTAATATACATAATAATTGAAAAATATAAATGGTTTAGTGCAATGAAAGTTTTATTGATTTGAAAATTAATTTTAGATACAATTTTCTAAATTGATGTGATATCGTCTACTTACTCAAAAACTAACATTATTTATTGATTTTAAGTTAAAGAAACTTGGAATGTCATTTAATTTATAAACATTTTATTGGGCAATATAATTATTAATGAAAAAGATAAACCAATTGAAAATAATAAACGTTTAGACAATCATTACTAGAAAAGATGAAAAAACTTTAAAGTGTTAAGGAAGGCATGAGATCACCTTCTTTATATAACGAGGTACCAAGCATAACATATCATTGCATCCTTTTGAAATATTTCTTGGAAAATAAGGTTATACCAAACTTCAACAATATCATTGTATCCTTTTGAAAATTGAATTATCAATGATGCAAATATTCAATCATAATTTATGATAATATAAATATTAATTTAGTTAATATTGTCTTTACATCTTTGAAATTAAACAATAGACACAATCTAAAACATACATAAAATATTATAAGTAGTTCAATCAAGATTATGAAAGTTGAACACAAATACAAAATCCATTGCAACTCATTATTGTGAATTACAACAACATAGATCTATATTAATATTGGATCCAATAAGCATAACGAGGGATCAAAAGAAATAAAGAGGTAATTTATCTCGATGCTTAGCTAAGGTTAAGATGGATCTATGTTGGTTTACTTTATTACAGAGTTTAATAATTGTTATCATTTCATTTTTTGTCTTTTATTATTATGGTTAGTTATTTAATTTTTTATTTTTATAGATTTCATTTTTTTACAATTTACTTTATTAATGTTATAAACATTATACATATACCAAGGATATATATGCACTTCACTACTCTTGGTGCAAATATATAAAACAACAATATAATACATAACTAAATAAAATCTTGAATGAATTGTTGGCACTTCATATAAAATATTAAGAAAAAACTTATCTAAACAACCTGAACATTTGAAATGGATATCACTGCATAACTTGCTACTAAAGTGTAGGCATCTAATGTGGTTGTCACACAAACAAAAATCCCAACATCATCCATAACGATCATGTAAGTTTAAAAAAATAATACCAATATTAAACACTAACTCATGAATATTGTCTTGTTATTAATATTCACTAGCTTAACCATTCCACAATCATTCATTTTACTACTATATGAGAAATCCTTCACAACCATACGTGTATGAAAATCCCAAACAAACAAAATTATAATTCTGATATAATGCTAAGCTCATAATTTATTTAATTAAGAAAACATATCTATCCCAATAATAACCTAAACTTCACAGGGATAAAAACATAACATAATATATTAATATCCACTTAAAATTAACCATCCTCTCACACTCATAATAAACACCCAAATATTTACAAATCTAACATGAAAATGATGATGAAAGCATAAACAAGCCATACTAAGGATCAAAGCAGATAAAATGTGGAGGTTAGCCACTAGCCATAAAAGAGGATTTTAGCCATTGACAATTGTTATACAATTATAAAAGAGGATTTTAACTATTAGCACTTGGCATATCCCTTTAGCCACTTTACATATATCCTTTTCTTTTTTCTTAGGAAACCATTTCATAATCATTTTAAATTAACATGCATTCGAAGGTGACATCACGATAGCATAATTGTTTTATGTCTCATTGTAATTAACAAAATAATCTTGGTAACTAATTAGAGGTTTTGGGATTTTAATATAAAATTTATGCGTTAAATCACTTATAGAAAACTATAATACATTTGACAGCGACATCATGTGATATCATTATAGTTTTATGTCTAATTTTAATCAACAAAATAATCTTAGTAGTTAATTATAGGTCTTTGCATTTTAATATGAAATTTATGCATCACACCATTTAAGGACAATTATGTATTATAGGTGTTATTTATACAAAGTGCACACTTCATAACATTAAAGAAAAATATTCATGTATATACAATATTTGCATATCATGAAACTATGTATATAATAGAGGTCAATAACGAGGTATTACATTACCTTTCCATTAGTCTTGGTGCAACCTGAAAATGTATATTGCTTCACCATCGCATCCTTTGTCTCTCAAATTGCCTCATCATATGTGTAATGTTTGTATTACATTACCTTTCCTCCTAGGAATAACATTAGTCTTGGTGCAACCTCAAAATGTAAATAAAAATGTATATTCCTTCACCATCGCATCTTTTATCTCTCAAATTGCCTCATCATATGTGTAATGTTTTCAATGAAATTAGACATGTTTAATTGCTTGATTCCTATGATTCCTAAACTTGTCACCTTCCTATTTACAATACATAAGGGATCCATTTAGAACTTTCCATTTGGTTTCTCCTAAATCAAAGTCCAATTAAGTGAATGGTTAGGATAATGTATCTATTTATTAAGAAAGGATACATGAAAACATTATATTCTCTAATATTTTCATATTTACTCAAGTCCAATCAAGTGAATGGTTAGGATGGTGTATATATTTATTAAGAAAGGATAAAAAAAACTCTCATGAGTAGGAGGATAAAAAACCTCATCTATATGACTTCCTAAGGCTAGTTCCCCTGGCATGGGATCTATGTGATGAAAAATCCAAGGGAGTATATCTTAACTTTTTACTTGGTGCTAAGGACTTCCCTATTTTCCTGATCCATTGGATTACATGCATGGCATGTTTGAGACCCTTGGCACATTGACTATTTGTTTCCCAAAAGAATGAGTTGTAAAGACCAAAATATCATATGAATATGACTCCCCGTCCCCTATGCCTCTAGGAATGAGTGAAATGGGACAATCATCATGGGGAATTTTCGTGACTGAAGCCACCCCCTTCCTAGTACTAATGAAAAAGGACCCCTCTAATGTTATTAGGTGAGAGGGAGAGAACTCCCCAAAGATATTAGAAGAAATAATTAGGTCATCTAACTTTAAATGAATTGGATAAGCTTTTTCTTGTGTCCCTAAGAGGAAACCCACCTCTAGAAATTACTGCTTTTGGCTACCTAGAGGAGCCAACTCCATACCTCCCACCTTGTTGGATTCTATCTTTGGTAGTAACACACTAATATGAAGGGATTTTTGTGAGTCCTTATAAATATTTGTAATACCCTCAAGAACCTTAGAATTGATTCCATCAACACCAAGAATACGATCCTATGTAGGAAAGATATGAATATAGGTTATGGACTGTGATAGGTCCCCAAAATAGTTAATAATAAGGGAAGCTAATATCAAAATGATCAAATCCACCTTACCCACTAGAACCATCTCCTTGACCCTTGACTATGATCTACTACTAACTACACAAGACTCACCTTCTTCATTCTCAAATGCTAAACTAATGGGCTCTGGGGATTTTTTCTTCTCACAACAAATTGAAACACCATGATTACCAATTAGGCTATTGGATCCCTTCCTATTCTTAAGGTTACAAATTTCCTAAGGAAATCCTATAAGATATGCATAGTTTAGTGGCAACATAGATAGTGGAAAAACCTATTTTCATAGTCAAGTTGTTGGATCCACTCCATTACACTGCACTCCTTCGAAATTTGATCTGGGATTCCCCCATTTAAATTTTTCAAAACCAAATATATCCATGTACTCTACATTACTACATACTAGAATTTACCCAAATAATCGCGTATGGCTTTTAATATTGTTGCTTCCATAAGTGGAGTGGTAAAATCACAATATGAACCCATAAGTAGTGAAAATCTCTCTTACTGGAGAGGATTTGAAATCACCACTTCAAGGGGGTAATACCAACTTGATATCACCCATTAAACAAGGCCTCCCTCCAAGCACCACCTCTATCTTAGACAATTTTTTGAAGAATAAAGAGGAAAACCCCCTTTTGAAAGGAGATATTTTAAACTCTAAGCCTTCCTTTAAAGAGGAGACTTTTGATCTACAAAAGTGTCGAATAAAATTATTGTTCCTCAACTCTGCAACTCCTTCTATAACCCATTCAAGTGGTAGCAATATATTCCTTCCCGATCGTCACCCTAGATAAATCACTTTCTCATTCTATTTCTTTGATCCTCCTCCACTTCCAAAGTGGTAGTAATATCTTCCTTCCCCATCATGACCCTAGATACATCACTTTCTCATTCTATTTTCTTGGTCCTCCTCCACTTCCAAACCATCTCTAGGAAGAAAATCTCTTCCTCATCATCCATAACCCTCTTATAAAAACCTACCCTCCCTTCCTCCTCTTTTCTCTCCTTCCTCCACGTTTCAACTAGTCAAAGTACTTATTGAACTACTTCTAAGTAATTTTACCATCCTTGATCCTCTTGAACTAAATGATTTACCAAACATATTATAATTTTATATTCTACCCTTCATTATTCCTAATTACTTTTCAAGTAATATCTATGCATCGAGACATCCAAGCTTATACTTCCTTTCTAGTCTACACTTCACTACCAAAGTCTAATGGTTTTTCCTTGAAAAATATGCCCTACAAATTATCCTAGTGGGATCTCTTTCTCTTGTGTCTTCTCCAAGACATATTTGTCAAGAAATGAATATGATACATACTCATTACTAGTAATTGTATGAAATAAGGGTGATAAGTAGAATGCAAAGAGGATCTCGTCAACCATTGGGATAGGTAATTGTCTTTGCATTTCCATAAAAATTTAGAGAAATTAATTATTAATTCTTCTCCTTTTCTTGAACTTTCATTACTCTCTCATTGAACCTTCTCATACATTTGACTAATTGTCAAGTTTTTTACATGCCTATTTGTCACACTACCAAGTGTCACACTTAAGTATCACACTTTATCAAGTGTCACGATTTCATCACCATGTGGGAGTGTTTTTCATAAGCCCTAGACATGTTGGAGGGGAAACCTATCATTTGGAGGTCGAAATATATCTTTCACCTTGATTTTTTGGCCTTTTTTGAGGATCATCACTCCCCTTCCCATATGTAGAGGAGGATGAACCCTTTTCATCGCTCCTTGTCCATTTATAGGGGAGTGATAATCTCGCCCTATGCTTAGTTTTGGGGGGGCAATGGAGTAGTTACAACTATCATGCCTTATTTTGAGAAGTGGTTTCTAAGATATTTCAGTTGGTTAGAGGTTAATTTGAGCTACCCTATATCCAAGGCAAGGTCATTATTGTTTGTTTATCTAAATCCTCGTCTGATCATATCCTCTCCTAAAAATTATCCTATGGTTATTATGTCTCAATTCCTATACAATGAAGGCCATTCTTGGGTGAAGGGGGGAAGAAATTCAAAGTATCATACTACTGATCTTGTGGCATTCAAGGGGATTGGAAGGAGAGCTTGGAGGAGCTTCTACAACATCAACATCAAGGTTGTAAATGTTTCACTATTTATTTCTTTCCATAATAGGAATTGGCGACTCCACCAGGGATCGATCATTTTGATATTTCCTTAGTGTTTTCTATCCTTCTGAGTTAGTATTTGTTTCTTGATCCTTTTTGTATGTATCTTCTTTGAATTTTCCCCTTCCTTCATCATCACTAGGAAGCTTACTGAGTCAAGAACCTAACCCTTTATCAGATATGGGAAAAATTGTGTCTTTTTCACCAAGTTCCAAACTTCATCCCCCCTATAAGGGAGTACAAGGTGATAATGTCTTGAGTATCCCCTCTTCCAGTGTCTTGGGAGCGATGAAGCATTGATCAGCTCCCTATTTGCAGTGTTACATGGGATATAATCCTCGTTTTGAGTGAATTTTGGCCCCACCTTGTCTTTTTTCTGTAGTATTTTGTCTCAGGCTTGTACATCAGAGTCTTTGCTACTTCATTAAGATTTAGATTGCTTTTTAAATTGAGTGATTCGTATTCTTTATGATTCCTTTTGAAATTTTCCTTGTCCTATTACCTTTGGGCATACTGACATTTATCATTTTGATTCTAAAACTTTTCGAACTTACTTATTTGCCTTTAGAATCTATTTTGTTGATTCTGGAATTGGAATATGTTGTTTTAGGCCTCCTTTGGTTGTGTTCTTTCTTCTCTTTGGATAAACACCGATCCTCCATAGATTCAGGAATTCATTGGACTTATCACAACTCTTTCGTTGATGTTCAATCTTTTTTTGATCGGATTTAAAGGTTTCAAAAAGGGATTTATCTTGATTTCCATTTTATTGGTTTTTTGCGAGCATTGAAAGCTTGTTTTTTCTGTTTGCAAGTAACAAGTGTTGAAGGCATCCTTGTGATGGGATTCTTTTACTTATTGTTAGCCTATTTGAGTGCTTGTTTTCTTCATCTTCTTTAGCTTTGGGATCCTTTGCAAGTGTCATTGAGCCCTTTCATTCCGATTGACAGAAAAATCCAAAAAATGTTGTACTTTGAGTTTTTAATGTAATTTAAAATCTTTAAAAAGAATGAAACAACAACTTTTTGCATTCTACTTTCATAGGTGGAGTTTTGGATACACATTTTAAAGAGTTTGTCTTTCATTTGTTTTGGGATTTCAGGGATATTAATTTGATAGTTTGGAATTTTAATTCTCTCCATTTGTTAAAGGAAAAGCGAAAGTTGCATGGTATTGGGAATTTATTTATGTTAAGAAGAAAAAGAGCTCCTCTCCTTTCCTTAGATAGAATTCATCAAAACAAGATTTTTTCATTTCATTCTTTCTGCATGGTTTTGGATTTGAGTCATAACACCATTAGTTTCATCTTCATACACCCTATTGAGTAAAAACAACCATTAAAAATTAACCAACGTGCTTAATAAAATCAATTAGACATCCTTTATTTTATATCACACTAACAATAGTGTAAGGATAGGGCCTTTAGATTAGGGAGGAGTAAACTATCCAATCCTTCTAAACAAGACCGTAGAATACTAGAGAGAGAGAAAATCTAGTAGTTGTTGATTTTTATCATTCTCATCTCTTGATAGTTATTACCTTATGATTAATAACAAGATACATTTTCATACAACAGTTATCATAGAATAACTATACACTGAAAATCTCAACTATAATACTGTAACAGAAATGGCAAGATCTGGAAATATTAACCATGCACAGTAAACACAAGAACACAACACAAGAACACAAGAGTTTATCGTCAGAAACCCAACCTTGGGAGAAAACCCAACAACCTTTCTATAGAATAATTCAGTCCAATAAATTACCATCACATCACCATCAATAGCCAAAATACTAGACAGAGAAGATTCTCCCCAAGGCTAGCAAGAATATCCTTCCCAAAAGATGACCAAGAGTAACCAAGAATATCCTTCCCAAGTGTGGTGTACTCATCAAGATACCAGAAACCCATAAATAGAAAAATTACCAAAACTGTAGTTGCAATTTCCTTGTATGCTCTGTAGAAGGAGTTGTCTGAATTTCCAAATGAAATGATCTAGTCCTATATTTATACTAATCTGGGTGCCTGTTTGGGGCCGAATTCTTATTCTCAGTCTTCAAATTACTTTATTATTTTTTGTCTTTTACTGGTGGGGCCGACTTCTCTTCCCAGGTCTTTAATTTATTCCTAGGGCTTATGTAATGGTGGAGATCGGTCTTCTTGTAATTTCTTGTGGAGAATGGCTTGGCCGAAGTTGCAAATCTTCAACACTCCCTCTCAACGAGGGAGGCATTCTCCATACTTGGATTTCTTCTTTCATAGAAATGTTGTCTTCATGAGCCATGTTGATGATCAATCTCCATAAAATTGTTTCTAGCACCTTGGGTCTCAATGAATACCACACCTGGACCATTCAATTTCATAAGTACACCATTGTGAGTGAATGCCACCACATGTAAACCCCTATGAGTGAATATTACATTATGTTAGCACTGAGAGTCACCCTCAGATTGTGGGAGGACAAGCCTAGCACCCATCAGAGTTTTTGGTGGATGTTGGTTTTATATGAGTGGAGGTCAATGGACAAAACCCAATATATGAATGATGTTCAACACAGAACTGGACAAGAAATGCACAGGGAAGTGAGGGCCACATTAAATTCAATCAGTGAATTGAGTTTAAGTTTGAGCAGAGGGAAGACTTAGTGAGAAAGGTAAACAAGACTGCTATGGGCATTGACTTTCAAGCAGCTTGGTGAAGAAAAAATCAGGCTCAAGATTGCTCTTAAGCTCAAATTTCAGACACTAAAATATGTCCAAATGACACAGTCACAACAACACAATGATCAAACCTACGTCACAATGCAACTACAATAACTCGACTGGATCCTCCATACCCGATCCATTCAGTGTAAGAGGGAAAAGATAACAGGGGAGTTGACTAAAACTGGTCACGATACCGCTGTAATCAAACCTACATTACAACAACATAACAACCCTCGACTGGATCCTCCATGCTCGAGTGTTTTAGCACAATTTTACAGAGAGATGAGAGAGGCTAACTTCTATTAATCTAAAAGTCTCAAATTTGATACATAACTAGAGAACAGTTCTGGCATAAAACATTACAAAATAGGGAGCTCTGCTCAACCAGTTGATGACCTTAACAAAATATCAAATTGAAAAATTTATTCTCAGACTAGTCCTCGACTATCATGAGTGTGATTTGATCACTACATTCAAAGCATTGCATCCAAGCAGTCTTCTGCCAGACTGTGCATGTATCCCCCTGTCAGATGCGAGCTCAGGTTGGCATGGTTCTGTAGGAAAATATGTCCACAAGGGTACCACGGGCTGATGGTTTAGTCCCCACGGCTGAGCCTTCCATGCCTTCCATTTATGGAGTGAGCCGAGGTTTCAACTACCAGCTCTATTTTCATTAACTACTTTCATCAGGATCAAGATGAGGCTTGAACGCTCAGGGAGCTTCCATGCGTTGTTAGTGATTCTTCGAGTCAACTTTGGAACCTTGAAACCATGATAATATCACTTTGTGACTAGCACGGGCACTTTTTGGCCTTTGATGCAGGACTCGTGAAATCTATGCTCTTTCCTTCGCACTTCCAAAGCTTCTGGTGCTAGTTTCTTGGCTCTTTTCCTGCATGCGACCTCAGGCCATGACCCAATGCTTATCTCTAAAGGAGATTTAGGACTTCACATTTCGGGGATCTTCGCATTGATCGACTACAAATTTCCCAATGCCTGATTGACGAAATCGCTCCTCTCATATCAACGGTTGGATCTGCTATGCATATGACAACTCTGATTTCTGCCTTGGAACTCCACCTCGACCGACTCCATGCGATGGATGTCAACCTTACTTCCTGGACTTGCTTTCCACATGACTTTAGGCTGTGACCCTGGGCCCATTCTCCGAGCGTTTCGTGAAACTTACGCATTGCTCCTAGTAAAACCTTTGATTCGTAAAACCATGAATCCATTGATATGGTGCCACGTGCCCCTATGGATTTTACTGCCCAAATCCATTTCGCACTTCACGCTTCACTAGGTTTTCTTTTGCCTCCTTTCGAAACTCCCAAAAGTCATTGCTGCGAACACTTGAATCAGCTGCCACATGTCCCCCTTAAGATCAACGGCTCACGCTCGCTCTGGGCCTTGGGACTTCGGACCTTTTTCTCTGGCGCTATACTTCGTGTGATTTTGACATACTGAAATCCTGTGAGCCACTGATCTGAACTGCTCCTGGAATCTCCATCATTGAAAGATTAAAACTGCCTACTGCTTTTAAGCCCGAAATGGGCTGCTTTGAATGTTTCACTTTGTGTCCATGGTTGCGGCCTGCATGAACAAGGATCTGGACAATTGTTGTGGGCTGGGGAAAATAGGGAGACCAGTGACCGCAACAAAAGGAGACGAGTATTCACCCTTGGGGAAAAACAGAGGGGCTTGGGGCCGAGACTCCTTTTGGAAAAGATGTTTAAGGGAAACCAGGGTAGTTAAACACAACAGGGGTGAACAAAAATGATGTTACCATTCGAAGGGGAAAAAATTTGAGACTTGACATGCGATAGGGAAAGAGAGATGGGGGAAAAATTACAGACTTAGGTACTAACAAGGAACACATACGACTCTAGACAACCTCATGTGATAACACATTCTTCGTTGGTTAAAAAATCAATCCCGGGAGAGTGACATATGATTCTATCTGACACGTTGAAGCACCTCAAGCACCTCGAGTCCACAGGTAAACCCCTGTAAGGACTACATCTGGGCCACATGTACACTCTTATGAATATCTGTCCGATGTTGCAAATCATCAACACTCCCTCTCAGCGGGGAATACATTCTGCATCATGCATCATACTTGGTCACTCATCACAGTAAATCTCTTTGAATGATATCATCATTCTCCCAAGGTCACACAGACCTATCTGGGTCAAAAAGTCTTATCTTAGATCACACAGACCTATCAGAGGTAACACCGACCTATCTGGATTACACATACCTACCTGGGTCATATAGAACCATTTGGGAAGAATGTATCTAGGGTCACACAAACCCATATGATGCTGCTAGAATTTCAACAATTTGCTCGTGTGTGCGTTGGAAACTGAATGCTCCATCTGCACCATGTCTAGGATGAATTCTTGCGAGAAGCCTCTAAAATTGCATTGTTTATCGACTCGCGCCACTGGTTGTGATATACTCTACCTCTATTGTATTTAGTTCTATAGAAGTCTTCTTTCTCCTAAGCCAAGAAGCATGGCTAATATGATGTAACACCCACTAGTTCTCTTTCTGTCTACCACACTTCCTGCCTGGTCAAAATCTGTATATCTCTACAGCTTCACCCCATCATTTGAGACATATCATGTCCAACTGTACCACATAGGTACATGCTTTGTTGCAACCCAATGTTAGTGTCTCAACTCTACCATAAACTGGCTCAAGGTGCAAAGAAAGTATCCAACCTAGTGTTAACCAGGTACATCAAGGATCCAATCAACTACTTGTACATTGTGGCATCCACCAAGTATGAATATGAAGTAGAATCACTCAACTTATTCATATTCGTCATCATAGGTGTAGTCATGGATTTTCAGTCCATCATATCGAATCTCATTAGTATCCCCTGAATGAGGAAGATCTCATTTGATCTCGTCATACCTCTAATCCCAAGAGTACATTCGACCAAGATCCTCCATCTCTAACTCTAAGGCCAACTCCCTCTGTTACTGGAGTAAGTCCTACTGTCCAATCTACCTCACTGGTTTCTCCCTCTATGACTAAGACAAAATCCATACCCAGTCCTCCTGACTTGTTTCCTCCTCTGATCCAGATTTTATGAGCAGAATGAAATGACTACAGATTATTACTAGATGATTAAAAAAGCATAACAGAGATACAATAAAACTGGTTTTCTATTCAATAAGGAAATAAGTTGAAACTATAAAATGCAACGGAAAACAAGCTTGTTGGAATGGTGGCGGCTTATCTCTGAGAAGAGATGTGACGGTTGTGCTCATTTGCAAGAAGATGATTACCATGAGGCTCTCACAACCTTTTTACAATAAACAGGAGTTTCAAAAACCCTAAACATCCAAAAACCTAACCCTAGGAGATGAAGCGCCAAAAGTCATGTGGGCCTCGTTTGGGTAAGTCCGTACATCAACTTCCCGGGGTTACTTTTGCATATGATCTTCGTTTTAGGCGTATGATAGCCCATTGGAAAGATATATCCGAGGACTACAACAGTTGCAAAAAATTGTGACCATACCCCAAATAACATCATTTAGGGCCTCAAAATGGCTTCGAAAGTTCAGGACCCGAAAAACTGCTAAAAATAGTAAATTATCAAAATTGCTAGAAATCTATTTTGAACCAGCTGGAAAAGGTGGGTGGCCACCGATATCCACCTGGATCATTCCTCCATCCATAGGAAGCAATGGTCTCCATTGCATTGAGTTCCCCCATAAGATGAGGAAATTTCTGCTGAATTTGGCCTCGGGTGAGCCACTTGCCTTGGTGCAGGAGCTACCCTGCTTTGACGACTCGATAAAGATGGATCCTTTGTTGTCGAGTGCCCTTGATCTATGTGTCCACAATCTGATCACTGGATGCCTATTGTATGTAGTTGGGGTTGAGCTCTGTTGGTTTCAGTTGTTCTGCTACGTTTGAGGTGTCCAATAATGGTGGGAAATAAGGCCGAAGGAGGTCCACATTGAACACTAGGTGCAAGCCAAGGAAAGGAGGAATGTTGAGCGCAAAATCATTATCCCCCATAGCCTCGGTGATGGTGTATGGCCCATAACGGACTAGGCGAAGCTTCTAATGGGGTCTTGTAAGGTGTTCTTTCTGCAAGTGCAACCAAACTTTGTTTCCCACCTGAAACTTATGTGGAACCCAATGTTGATTATGGCACTGCTTGCACTTGTCATTAGACTTCTGTAGGATATCCTGAACCTATTGGCGGATGTGTTGGATCCTCTCAATGAACCGGGTGGCTTTTTCAACCATAATTGGAGCAGGAGAGGAGTCGGTCAAGGTGATCGCAAGGGGAAGTGCAACATCTATGGGACCCAATGGTTGGAATCCCAACCCCACCTGAAAGGGGTTGTGGCCGGTTGAGCTATGCAGGACTCGGTTGTAGCTATGCTAGACATAGGGAAGACTCTCATCCCATGTGTAAGAGTTCTTGGAATTATACATGCGTAGGATATGCACGATCATTCGATTTACGACCTCAGTTTGGCCATCTGTCTGGGGGTGGAAGGTCGTGGATTTGGTGAGCTTCGTGTCCAGCAGTGACCAGAGGCTCGACCAGAATGTGTTGAGAAATCGACCGTCCCAATCTGAGACAATGGTTTGTGGGATTCCAAAATGTACCCAGACTCGTTCAAAGAAGAGCTTGGCAGTGGCTTCTATTGTGATGCTCTTCTTACAAGCAACCAGAATCGCCATCTTAGAAAAGCAATCGATAACCAAAAAAACACAGTCATTTCCCTGCTTGGTGGACGGGTGGCCTGACATGTAGTCCATTGAGATGGATTCCCATGGTCTGTCAGGAGTAGCAAGAGGGGTGTACAGGCCCTGTTTCTTAGTGGTTGGGTTGGCAATAGCGCAGGCAGTGCAAGACCTGATATACTTGCTGACCTCCTATCGAAGTTTCGGCCAGTAGAAATGTTTTTGTAGCATTGCCACTGTCTTTTCAATGCCAAAGTGTCCTGCCACCCAGTTGTAGTGGGCTTCCTAGATCAGCTTCGCTCGCTCACTTGAGGGAACACATATATGTCCCAGACGACACAACAACCCATCCTGAAGATGGAAATTATCGACAACTACCTTTGCACCCAACATTTGGTAGGTGGTGGCGAAGTCTGGGTCTGTCTCATAGAGTTGGGGCCATCCAGAGGTCTCATGGCCGCAGGAGTCTAGCACTGTGGTGAGTGCCATGACTGGTGGTCTACTGAGGCAATCAACGACGCAGTTGGTGATTCCTGTTTTATACTTGATGTTGAGGTGGAATTGCTGCAAGTATGTGGACCACTTTTGATGGCGATCATTCTGCAATTTTCCTTGTGTCTGCATGAACTAGAACGGCTTATGATCAATGTGGATGTCTGTCTCCCTCCCAAGAATGCAATGTCTCCACTGGCAGCAGGCTTGCACAATGGAGTACATTTCTTTGTCGTAAGTAGGGTACTTACAGACAACATATGATAGTGTCGCACTATGATAGGCCATGGGGTGGTCGTGCTGCGTGAGAACGACACCCACAACATAGTCTGAAGCATCGGTCTCAATCTCAAAGGGTTGTTGCAGGTCTGGTAGTGAAAGTACTGGGGTTGAGCACAAGCATTGTTTCAAATCATCAAACGCTTGTTGTTGGGGCCGGCCCCACATAAATTTTGCCTTACCACCACCCTTGGTTATTTGGCTGAGGGCCCATGTAATATGGGAGAATCCTAACACAAACCTGTGGTAGAAATTGGCAAGGCCCAAGAAGCTCTGAAGCTCAGTGAGTGTGGTTGGGGTTGGCCAGTCACGGATGACTTGGATCTTGGCTAGATCCACATGTACGCCATGTTAATCAATGATGTAGCCTAGGTAATGGACCCTGTCCATGCCGAAGGAGAATTTTTCCAAGTTGGCGTATAGCTTGTGTTGCCGCAGGGTGTGTAGAACCTGCTGAATATGCTGCAAGTGTTCGACCCAAGTCTTGTTGTAAATGAGAATGTCATCAAGATACACCACTACAAAATTATTGGTGAATGGTCGCAAGATATCATCCATCATCCTCATGAAAGTGGCTGGAGCATTTGTCAGACCAAAGGGCATGACCAACCATTCAAAAAGGCCTTCCTTTGACTTGAAGGCGGTCTTTCATACATCTGTCTGTTCTATCGGTACCTGGTGGTAGCCAGACTTCAGATCAATCTTACTGAAGTATTTGGCCCCCATGAGTTGATCAAGGAGGTCGTCGATTCAGGGAATAGGGTACCGATTTCTAACTGTGATTTTATTCAGAGCCCGATAATCAATGCAAAGTCGCCAGGTTCCATCTTTATTTTGTACCAACACGATTGGGCTCTCGCAAGGTGATGAGCTATGATGGATGTGCCCCTTGTGGAGCAATTCTTGGATCCGTCGCTTGATCTCCTCATTCTCTAACAGAGAGCGGCGATAGACCGGCCCATAGGGAAGCAGTGCGCCAGGGGTCAGATCGATTGGGTGCTTGACCTAGCAGTGCAGAGGTACCCCGGTAGGGGAGGAGAAGATATCCAAGTATTCTTCCATGACCTTATCTACTTGCTTCTGCTGTGTGGAGAGGTCGGCCACAGAGACCCTGGATGTGGCTGTGATTTTTCTCTCATTCTGAGAGCGAATCACAAAGAAGAAAAACTTCCCTGTCTGAGAGATGACCCTCCTACATTGCTTAGCAGAGATCAAGGAAATAACACTAGGTGGGACAACCTCGGGTATCCTATACAATTTTCTGTTCAAAGTAATAATAACACTACGAGGCCTAGACTCATATACAACATGAAGTTTCCATAAATAAGGTTGGCCCAAAAGAACATCACAAACTTTGAGAGGAGCAACATCACACAATACCTCATCTTTGAAGGGCTTGATGTCGTACGACAGTCGACACTGTTGGCTGACGCAGAGATCACTTCCTTGGCGGAGCCATCCAATGGTGTAGGGTTGTGGGTGCGGTGTTGTCGGCAGGGCTAGCCGCTTGATGACCTCTGTTGAGATGAGGTTCTTCTGGCTACCACTATCAACAATGAAGTGCAGTGGGGTTCCTTTTACCCACATCTGTGAATGGAAGAGGTTCTCTCCTTCTTCTGGCTCATCGGGTTCACCATGCTAGAGCTTGGTGGTAGCAATGGTGGCATTGGGTTCCGCGTCAATGATCTGTCTTCCCCTTTCTGGTTCTGACTCAGAGTCAGAACCCACATCTGATTCAGAGGCTTTCACTTCAGCCACCAACGTCTGCTTTGAGCGACAATCAGTAGTGTTATGCCAAGGGCTCTTATGGAAGTCGCACCACTTCCCAGTATCTTTCTTTGTCTTTCCGGTGTCATTCTTTGCTTGTAGCTTGGACTGGTTGTCCTGATATTGTCCATCTTTGCTCTGTCCTTTTTTCTATGGGTTGGGGCCACCCTTTCCTAGATTTTGTTGCGAGGGGTTCCCCGACCCAAATTGTCGCGTCTTTTGTTTGAGCTTCTTCTCAATTTTGACGACATATCAGTAGGCCGCGCCCAATGATAATATGTCTAGAAATTCCATTTCGGTCTGGATGTATCTATGCAGAGCACTACGATACTTGAGCACCAGATGTCTCTCTGAATCTTTGATACCCAGCTTGGTGCGCAAGGTATGGAAGATATTTGTGAAATCTAGCACTGCTTGGTCTCTTTCTTGCCGCAGTGTGGTCCATTTGGTATACAAGTTGCCATAAATTCCGACAGGGTAGTATTTTTCCTTAATAACATCCCTGAAGGATTCCTAGGTGGCTGTGACTATAAATAATGAGGGTTCCTCTATTTCCTTTTTCTCACAAAAAGTTTCCCACAAATCTTTGACATGGGGAACGGTGTTGAGGAGCGCAAAAGTAATCTTTTCTCTATTTGAAAAGTTATGGACAGAGAAATACCCTTCTAGTAGATTCAACCACTTGTCTACAACATCTGTGTCTATCTAACCTTCAAATATAGGAATATCGAAATTTATTTGTACCTTGAAGGGGGCGGTGCCTTCGCTCGAAGAAGATGCATCGCCTGTTGGTAGGCGTCGAAGGATTTGTGTGAAATTATCGATCATCTCGTTCCTCTGTTGCGTGAGCGCTTCCTCAATCAACAATTTGAAAGGATCTCATGTCCCGTCATCTTTCTTTTCTCCTTCCATGAGAGGTCGCTTGGGTGTGTGAGAGCTTTTTTCCTCAAGAGAAACAAGCTCAAGACCCAAATCTTTGTACTCCGACCTCGTTGGGGACATGCATTAAGACGACAAGGAGCAGACTGCTCTGATACCAATGATCCGGATTTTATGAACATAACGAAATGACTACAGATTATTAGTAGATGCTTAACACAGAATAACAGAGATACAATAAAACTGGTTTTCTATTCAATAAGGAAATAAGCTGAAACTGTAAAATGCAGCAGAAAACAAGCTTGTTGGAATGGTGGCGGATTATCTCTGAGAAGAGATGTGATGGTTGCGCTCATTCACAAGAAGATGATTACCATGAGGCTCTCACGACCTTTTTACAATAAACAGGAGTTTGAAAAACCCTAAACATCCAAAAACCTAACCCTAGGAGATGAAGCGCCAAAAGTCATGTGGGCCCCATTTGGGTAAGTTAGTACATCAACTTTCCAGGTCGTAACTTTTGCATACGATCTTTGTTTTAGGTGTATGATATCCCATTGGAAAGATCTATCCGAGGACTACAATAGTTGCACAAAATTTCATGAAACATACCCCAAAAAACATCGTTTAGGGCCTCAAAACGACTTCAGAAGTTCAAGACCCAAAAAACTGTTAAAAATAGTAAATTATCAAAATTGCTAGAAATCTATTTTGAGCTAGTTAGAAAAGGTGGGTGGCCACTGATATCCACCTGGATAATCCTCTGTCACTGTAACAAGATCTATTGAAATAAGTGTATCCTCCTGGGAGATCTCACATCTCCTCGAAGACTTTTCAAATCAAGACACATGTTTGTCAGTCCTGGAAGATGTCTCTCTCTCACATGGATCTAAGGGGGAACTTGTTTGCCCTTGACCAAGTTTTGGAGATCCTTGGTCAGGTTTGACTTATTTTGGGACTTCGATAGGATGTTGAAGGCGGAGCGCAAGTCGAAGAAGAGATCGCGGGATCTCGACCCCTTTTAGGGCGTTTTTGGGATTAGGGCTTATGTAACGGGTATGGGGATGTCGGCCCATGGGTTTACCCATGTTTAGGCCCTTTTGTAATGTATAAATAGAAAGCTAGGTGATGTAAGTAAGTGTGGATGTGGTGTGATGCTAGGTGCTAAGGGCAAGTGAAGGCCAATGTGCTAAGTGCAAGTGATAGTTCTACATGCTTTGTGCATACTATGTGAGACTTGCAAGGCTAAGTGAAAGTGACTATAAGAGAATGTGTAAAGGCTTTTTGCTCTAACCTAGCTCGGGGAAGGAGGATCTAGTGAGGTGCGTGCAGATCTCATGTCCTACGTGGAGTAGGACCTTGTGGCTCTGTTCAAGTAGAAGATTGATAGAAGATAATAAAAGAGAAGAAGAGTTGGTGGGCGTAGCCCCATGCAGGGGGTGAACCATGTATATCCCGTGTTATGGTTGCTTTGTGAATTATGGTTGTTTTATGGTTCATATGATTAATATTTAGTGCAATGATGTATGCTTAGATGAATATGATAGCTAGTGCCTAATGATGTGGATAAGATGCTAGATCTGATCTATGTTGATGTACTTAGTGCTTGAATGTGTTGAATCTTGTTGAATATTGCACTGCACTGTAATTAGGGTTTATCTGTGTTGTAGACAAAGGTTAAGTACTAATGAATGACAATTGCTAAGTGCTTTGTTAGAGTATGGTAATCACATATATGTGTCCCAACTAAGGTTGCAGACACTGGAGTCCTGCAACCACCCCTGCCTCTACCTTGGTTAAGATTTCATCTACTTCCCAGGTGTTTCCGAAAGGGCCAGTAGTTAGGGTTTTGTTGGTACGTTGTTGAAGTGTTGAACCTTGGGTCCGCCCCTGTGCCAACAAATGGTTCTGTTGTCGGGACCTGAAACTATGATTGTTGGGAACTGAGGAAAAGAAAGAACGCTTTGGGCGTAGATCTGTTGCTTTTGTGTGTAGTATTCTACTTGCCTTGTGGAAGCTCTGTGCTAAGAAAAGAAGTCTGATCCAAAGAAAAGAGGTAATATATGAAAGCCTTGTGCTCTGATAAAGGTAAAGTGATTTTTTTTTATTAAAGAGGTAAGATTTGAAATCTTTGTGCTCCATTAAAGGTAAGATAAGTGGAATGTTTTGCTTCAAAAGTATGGATCTAAGTATGTTTGATAAATTTGGTCCTATCTGAAAACTAGGTTACAGCTAGAAGAAAGAAGGTTTGATATGAGTAGATCTGATAGAAATAATGAAAGATATGTTATTCCTATGCATAGAAAGAATGTTTGGACTAAAAAATGGATGCAGGATCCTAGGAAGAATTTTCTACAGGTTAGCTACCATGATCCTAGTGCGTAGTGCAAGAAAGGCTGGAGATCATTTAAGAGGAAGAGAGGATTAATCCTTTGTTACAGCTGTAGAAGGCCATGCCATATTGCTAAGGATTGCCCTGATAGAAGACCTAGTTGTCTTTGTTGTAAAGCTATGGTCCATGAAGTATCTGATTGCCCTAGGATGATTGCCAAACTTGAAAGAATGAATATGGAACAAGAAAAAAATGAGAAAGACTCAGAAATTAAGACCATGACAGAACCCTAGAAAGAATCAGAGACTGTATTACTACAAATACAAGAAACCCTGAATGACCACGGAGATATCAACTTATCAGAGATCTTCAAAGAGAAAGAGTGCATAGAAACAAGAATAGGAGACTTCGACATAGACTATGTTCTGGATGAGGAAACACAGGTGAATGTTATGACAGAAAGAACTTGGGAAATTTTAGGAAAGCCTGCTATGATTCCTTCATTGGGAGGAATAGGATTATTTAGAGGAAAGTTAATAACCCTATGTGGAAGACTTACCCAGATATCTATGAGTGCTCATGGAACTTCGACAGAGGAAGAATTTGAGGTTATTAAATTTGTTGAGAACAATGCCCCATTTGCTTTATTGCTAGGAAAACCCTGGATTGAGAAAGATCAGACCCGGAGAAAAGAAGAAGAATCCCTAGAACAAAAAAATAAAGAATTAAAAGATTTCATGACTAGGAGAATATGCACTTGATAGAAGAATAGGAGAATAGATCGAAGTTGTTTAGAACCAGAAACTTAGATGTTGAATTTGAAAGAACACAAGAAGATTTGAAACACTTGTCCATACAAGAGAGTAGAACACCTACACCAGACAGAGAATAAGTATTGTCCTTAAACCCTACGAAAGACCATCAACAACGTGAAGTTATTGTGCCAAGAGAAGATAAGAATTAGAATGGGAAGAGAAACCCAGTAACACAGATCACAGGGAAGAAGGCTAGAAATATCAGAAAGAAGAAAGCAAAGTTGGAGAAATTACAAGAAGCCCTAGAGAAGACTTCACAGAAGGAAAGTCTTCAGAATTTGAACTTCCCCTGAATATCAAATTGGCACTTCGCCATGGCGGAGCGATATGACCGTTGGAGGCATTATAACCGTTAGATTGACATTCCCAAACGGTTAGAACAACAATTATGATCAGAAATCTCGCCATCGGACCGTTGGGACCATGCCGTAACTGACATAACTGCATTGATGAAGGCTTCTTGTCCATTGGAAGGATCTGTTACATCGTTGTCTACTTATCCCGTCAACTGTTGCGCTGAGCACACTTTCGCGAATTATATCCAAGTCAACAAGTGAACTCATTGTTACTGTGTTGTGCTTATTGAGACCTTTCCATCCATTCTATTGCATTGAGAAATTGTTCATCAACCTGAGATATCCGATCTCAAGCGTGCATGTCGGATGAGCTCAGCGTTGCGTAAAGTTAGTAGAGGAAATTTTAATCGATCTAATGGAAGAGAGAGTGATGTCCACAAGAGTTCAAGCTTCATTGACATGAGGAGTGCAAGCCTCTTCGTTGAATGCTCACAGATCCAGACCATCCCGAGCTACAGATGAGAAAAGAACCAAGCATCGAGATGACTTGGCGAACGTGAAGTTAATCCCTTCCATCCTGCCTGACTACATCCCGCCTTTGGTCGGCGCAGTGAATCGTGACAATGTCCCCAGGGACTTCAACTGCACCTTGGTTACTGTGTACCTCCCGAAGGGGATACGCACAGGCAAGCCTCAGCCGGATAAGATCATGACACTAAAGATCAACAAATTTAACCTCAGGGATCGCAAGAACTTCAGCATGCTCGCTCCTCATAGATATTTGACTAGGACGAAGGGGAAGAAGTTGAGGATAATCCCCCAACCATGGACTATGGACCTCGCGCATTCCACTATTCTGAACATGATGAAAATACTCCATTTTGGAAGACACCAAGAGGTTAACACGTGCGTTAATCTCCTGCTGTCGAGCTTCCATGGCGGTTATTTGTGGCTAGACAAATGCATCATCGTCGATCCGACGTTGATCCATCGGATCACCGGATTGAGCATGCAAGGACCAGACCCATAAGAATTTTACCCAGGGAAGGCTGTAGACCGTGCCTTGGCACAAAAGATTAAAGATACATATGACGATGTGGAGAAGGGTAAGCGAGGCTACAAGGTAGCCTCCATCTAGAATGGCACAGTGCGCCTTGCTTACCAGTTTATTGCTGGTAAGATAGTTCAGAAGAACAGACCCATGCAGGTCACAGGGTTTGTTGTTGACCTCGTAGGAAAATGCGTGGAGGGGCTACAGATGAATTGGGAAAAGTACTTTGTAAACCAGTTAGACCAAGACTGTCGCGAAGCTCAGGATTAGGGCTATGAGTTCCATTTTAGCTGGCTGTTGATCCTCATCGCGTTCATAGCTTGGGAGATGCTAGAAGGTGCGACCTTCCCTGAACTAGAGCCATCTGAACCCTTAGCCACGAAGTTCACTTTGCTATGGTATTCAAGTGATATGGGAAAACAATGGCAATCAAACGCGGTGTTCCACACCTACTACTTGTAGTTAAAGAGGGATATTGAGGTTGTCCCTCGTATAACGTTGAACACCCTGCACAGGTTCAGGCCATTTGTGAAGTTCCACGCAGACAAACATTTTATCTACATCACTGTGCACAGAGATGAACAAAAGAAGTACTACAGAGTTACTACAAACTCACAAAGGAGGACCTAGAATAAATCACTAAGGAGTGGCTTGCAGAACTCCTTATCCCTGTTGACCCCATAGAACTGTCTGATCCTGAACTAATAGGAAGCTCGATGGTCACTCATGAAGGGAATGATACACCTAGAACTAGCAGAAGGAAGAAGACAGAAGAAGTCCAACAACTAAGCAGTGCATCAGAAGAAACTACTTCCGACTCACCTAGAGGAGGAGGTGATGACGAAGTAGATAAAGAAGAGAACAATGGAAAATAAGATCAACATAAGCAAGGCGAAGTAACATGCCCATAGAACCCCCCTGATGACACAGATTTGTCTAACAAAAGAAAGGTTTCTCCCACGAAACCCACATCGCAGAAGAAGTCAAAAGCTAGTAAGACTAAGCTACAGACTCTACTCACACTCGATGACTTCGACTTCATCATTGCAGCTGTATCAGATGCCTCAGAAGATCTTTTGTAGAGAAATGAAGCTAAGCAAGAGACCATGTATGAAAAAATTGAAGCAGAACTGTGAGGGGTACAACATGCCCTTCACTCCATCCGCGCAGTGTCCACTATGCCCCCTTCATCAAAAGAAACAGAGATGGGAGATGAGCCTACCTAACTCCGTAGACTAGCCGATGCGACTGAAGCCCGCCTTCATCACGCACAGGAAGAAACATAACAGGCCACAGTGTCCCTGAAGCAAGTACAAGAGGAAGTAATAGAGAAACGCAGGGTTGTGCAACAAGAGAAGGTTTTACACCAAGCAAAATTTGAAGAGGAAAAGGCATAGATCCAGCATGAGAAAGAACAGTTGCTCGCAGAGCAGGTTGGAGTAAAAGAAGCAGTCAACAGAGAAATTTTCTCTGTGATGGGATTAGAGCACAAGGAAGAAGACCCAGTGGAGAATTAAGTAGCGCAGCTTGCTGAAGCCATCCAACAGCTTCAACAGAGAATAGTAGATCTAGAGCTACAAATAGTACCAAGTACTCTGCATCATGTGTGAGACCAAACAGAAGCCATTGCCCGGAGCACAGTTGAGAGGATCAGAGCATTAACTATGGAATGTAAACAACTTAACAATATAAGTTCACAGACTTATGAGCGACTTACTAAAGACCCTGAACTGAAGACACTGGAGTCACAACTCCAGGAGGCAAAGCAACAAGCAACGATGGTACAGGCACAATTGAATCTCTTGTCAGCAATTGAGAGAATGAAATGATCCCAGGAACAACACACTATTCAACAACATGTCCATGTCATACAAAGAAAATTCATGCAAGTGACTCAGAGGGTCTAGCCAGTCCAGGATGCAGTTTGCCAACTGTTCGAAGAGATTGAAGGGCAAGGAGCAGATATGGAACAAGTAGTCACTTCAGTCGAACAGAGATTAGAGGGACCTATGAACGAGGCATTTCTTCAAGAGTTCGATGAATAGAGGCCCTGGTGCAGCAGCAGGTCGAAGAAGCTCAAGCCAGACTCGAGACTTTTGAAGCAGAGCTACCCATATCAGAGTGACTTGGGATAAGTCACAGGTGAGTGTTGGGGGCCTGTTGGCCCTTGACCAAGTTTTGGAGATCCTTGGTCAGGTTTGACCTATTGTGGGACTTCGACGGGCTGTCGAAGGCAGAGCGCAAGTCAAAGCAGAGATCGTGGGATATCGACTCCTTTTAGGGCATTTTTTGGATTAGGGCTTATGTAACGGGTATGGGGATGTCATCCCATGGGTTTACCCATGTTTAGGCCCTTTTGTAATGTATAAATAGAAATCTAGGCGATGTAATTAAGTGTGGGTGTGGTGTGATGCTAGGTGCTAAGGGCAAGTGAAGGCCAATGTGATAAGTGCAAGTGATAGTTGTACATGCTTTGTGCATACTGTGTGATACTTGCAAGGCTAAGTGCAAGTGACTGTAAGAGATTGTGTAAAGGCTTTGTGCTCTAACCTAGCTTGGGGAAGGAGGATCTGGTGAGGTGCGCATAGATCTCCTATCCTACACAGTGTAGGACCTTGTGGCTCTGTGCATGTAGAAGATTGACAGAAGATAATAAAAGAGAAGAAGAGTTGGCGGACGTAGCCCGAGACAGGTGGTGAACCACGTATATCCTGTGTTATGGTTGCTTTGTGCATTATGGTTGTTTTATGGTTCATATGAATAATATATAGTGAAATGATGTATGCTTAGATGAATATGATAGCTAGTGCATAATGATGTGAATAAGATGCTAGATCTGATCTATGTTGATGTGCTTGGTGCTTGAATGTGTTGAATCTTGTTGCATACTGTGTTGCATTGTATTTAGGGTTTATCTTCATTGTAGACAAAGGTTAAGTACTAATGAATGACAACTGCTAAGTGCTTTGTTAGAGTATTGTAATCACATATATGTGTCCCAGCTAATGTTGCAGACACTGGAGTCCTGCAACCACCCCTGCCTCTACCTTGGGTGAGACTTCATCTTCTTCGCAGGTGTTGCCAAAAGGGCCGGTAGTTAGGGTTTTGTTGGTACGATGCTGAAGCGTTGAACCTTAGGTCCACCCCTATGCCAACATAACTCCTTTTGAATGATTTGCTCTCCCTCTTAGCCAACTAACTCTCTTTTAGATTAGGCTCACTCTAATTCTGCATCATTCTTGGCTAAAACCATTCTCATCAAGTATCCATGAATCCTGGAGTACCATGATCCCTCTGAAACATGACTCTCTATGAGTTTATACAATATTTGGAGCCATTTTCTCCCTCTACATATGTTGATCTCCTCTAAAGTTTGATATCCAATGAATTGTCCTAGGAGGTTGGTCCTCCCTACTGGATCCTAAGGGATGACTCCCTCTGAACTCTGGCTCCCTCTGATTTGGTACTTGGTGGGCCACCTTCCTCACCATTGGTGAAGCCACATGCTCCTCCTCATAACTAGAAGGCTTGGAATCAATAATGTGACTCCACGTAAATCGAGAATCTATGAGGTATTTTTCTCTCCCTAAAAGTATCACGGGGAGAGGTATGCCATATTGCATCCTGCAAGGTATCATGAAACCATGTTGGCCTCTTCCTGGTCATTGTAATATCTCTAGTTAGATACACTGACCCAACTGGCTTTGTTGACTCTTCCTGATGATATGAAGAGTGAACAACTGGACTAGAGGGATATATATGGTCATCTTCGGAGCCTTCTTCTCTTCACAATCAATCTCCATGTGAAACACTCTATATCCAACAAAAGTATCCTTCTTTCCTGAAGGTTCTAAATTTGTCCTATTCGCCTTCGGTACATGGATGGATACGGTCATGTACACATATATATGTCTAGATAGTCTACTCCATGTCTCAAACTAGATACCATCTAATCTATTTCCTCCTGCAACCATCATTATAGGTCCATCTCAGAGCTACCACCTATGACCTTCCTGGAACAAGAGAAAATAGCAGACAAGAAAAATATTCTTATGAATAGGAAATAGAAACAAGAACAACAAAAAATAGGAACCAAAACAATCGCCACTATAGCTATTTCTCAGAGCTATCTCTTGTGACCTTCCTAGAAAAAGAACAAGAATAAGAAACAAAGAACAAGAACAACACTTCTCTAGTGTTGCTACTAGTAATTCCTTCATGGTAACCTGCATGGAACAAAACAAGAACATCTCCATGGTAACCTCCATGGAATTTACAAGGTAACCTTCTTGGGACAAAGACAACAACCAAGAACATCTCCTAGAGGAGATCAATTCTATCTTGCAAACAAGTGCATCATTAGTACTAAACAATGAGCATTTACATAATTATTATTGTACTAACAATATTCAAGTGTCACTAAACATTTGATAGCAAAAAGTACTCAGTAGTAATAGAACTCTAACGACTATTGTCTCAGTTATAATATTTATTTAAGATGCAAAAATATAAAGATATCAAACTTGATATGCAAACCTAGAGTCTTAATTTTTATGGGGGGTGTGCTATTCCTCTGAATGCACTAGATCCAATGATCCCTTTGGGTCATTGCTTGGACAAAGTTGATTGTACATCCCCCGCAAACACCCTCATACTCTGCTAAATGATATAAATTGGAAACATATATAAATGCATACCTCTGAAATTTGTAACACCATCCAACTTGTCTTCTAATTTGAAACTGGAAACCATCAGTACATGAGGAAATCACAAAATCAAGATAGCAGAAAGTTCAATGTCCAGGAAAATGTCAAATAAACCCTAAAATTTCAACTTTGACGAAAGTCAAACTGATAAGTGCAATAGGTGCACTAGGGAAAGGCGAGTTTCTCTACAAAAAGTTTTCCTCAACTCGGCTCGATAAATGCTTAGCGAGATTCACAAAGAAAGTTGTTGCAACTGTAGTAGTGGGTTTTAGGTGAAATTTCAACTTTCACCAAGATGTAATATGAGACCACTAGGGGGTGCGTTAGGCTAGGGAGAGTTGATCTATGGAAAAATTAAACTCAACGTCCTCCAATAAGTTTCTCAACGAGCTTGAAAAGTTCATTTCTGTGCAACAATAAACATAAACTATAGAGTGACAATATTTCAACTAGCTTTGATACCATGTTGATTTTTATGATTCTCATCTCTTGATAGTTATTGCCTTATGATTAATAAAATGATACACTTTCATACAACAATTATCATATAATAACTATACACTGAAAATATTAACTATAATACTGCAGTGGAAATGACAAGATCTAGAAATATTAACCATGCACAATAAACACAAGAACACAACACAAGAACACAAGAGTTTATCCTGGGAAACCCAACCATGGGAGAAAACTCAAAAACCTTTCTATAGAAGAATTCATTCCAATATATTACTAGTACATCACCATCAATAGCCAAAATACCATACATAGAATATCCTCCCCAATGCTAGCATCACCAAGACCTAGCGCCTCAATAATATGACTAAGAGAAACCAAGAATATCCTTCCCATGTGTGGCACACTCATCAAGATACCAAAAATCCAGAAATAGAAAAATTACCAAAACTATAGTTTCAATTGCCTTATGCACACTGCAGAAGGAGTTGTCTAATTGTCCAAATGAAATGAAGTGACCAATGGTATATTTGAAGTAGTTTTAGCTAGTTCCAGTGGTATTTCTCTTCAAATCAATCCAAAAGGTTATGCTCTATAGATTTTTTTGAAAAATTAGACACATATTTCAAGTAGTTGACAATGGAATTATCTTTCCCATTAAAACAAATTTACAATGGCTATGAGTTTACCCAAAATAAACACTTAGTCTTTTCAAAGCTGACAACTTATTAGTTTCCACACTATTTTTTGTGTAAGAATAGGTCCAATGCAACTCATACAAATTCTAGACTAAAATGTTTTAAGCTGTCTCTTGAAATCTTTGATATTTGGTGTCGTTATCTTGATCCTCTCTATCAACTAGTAACCTTTAGGGTTGAGATAGTTTCTCATTCAAGTTGTTATATCAGTTCTACTCATGGGATCCTCTTGCTCCATTTGAGATCCTGTTGGAAAATTACAAGTCATATGTGCCTTCCAATCAACTATTGTGAATACACCAACATAGTGTTACAAGTCCTGCCTTCCAATCATATATGAGTCCTAAATTTTTGTGGAGTTATTCTTTAATAAAGTGGCTGACCGTGGAAAAATAATCACATTTCAGATTTTTTGACAGGACAAGTATTGTATTGTTGAGAAATCAAAGCGGTCCTATATCCTTCCTCGCAGTGTACTTCTGTAGTGGAAAATGTCTCGACTTCATGTGAACTGTGAAGCATGCACTTCAAGTAAAGAGAAACATAATTCGCTGCGGTCACATTGTCCATTGAAACACGCAACAGCTATTGAGAAAGGCCCTTGTCCTTGCCCACATTGTCTACTGAAACGTAGCGACAGGAAAGAAAGTTGGGTAATGTGACCTCAGACTTTAAGACTTGTGAGCATATGAAGTTTATCTCCGGGCTGGGTGGTTGTTGAATTTACATGTTATAGCCGACAACTAATCATTGTGAAATACAATATGCAAGACAACAATAGATTATGTACTGAAATAAATGACACGTTGAACATTTGGAATAGAACCTAGAGAGTATTTCAAGGTTGTGCCATGATATGAGAAGGGTAAGGGTTTACCTATTGTTTTACTTTTTCACAAATTCAAAAAATATTTACAAATTCAAAAAATAGTGTTATAAGATCTATTTTAAAAAATAAATAATAAATAAGAACCCAATATTATTCATAAAGGTGTAAGTTTAAATAAGTAATCTTAATATTAACATTAGCTCACAAGTATTTCCTTGTTATTAGTACTTTAGTAATGCAAATATTAACGCTTGCTCACAAATATTTTCTTGTTATTAATATTCTAGTAATGTTAATATTAGCACTTGCTCACACACGTTTTCTTGTTATTAAAACTCTATTAGTTTGATCATTCCACAATCATCCTTCTCGTCATTAGGTTAAGTGGAGAACCTTTTATCAGAATTCCAAGTAAGGTTACAATTCTAATATAGTTCCAAGTCCATACAATCTTTGCTTAATTAGGAAAACAAATCCATATCAATGATAATCTAGCTTCACACAGATCAAGACCACATAAGATAACAATCTCTACTCAAAATCATCCCTCCCATCCTCTCATTTTCATAATGATGAGCCAAATATTTACATATCGAGCTTAAATAAACATGAAAATCACATATTGATGATGAATAGAGGGAATAATAATAATAATAATAAAGTAATGAAAAGAAGAGAACCTTGCTTAAAAAAAATTCCCAAAAGCATTCTCAAAGTTTAAATAAACATGAAAATGACATATTGATGATGAATAGAGGCAATTTTTTTTTTTTTAAGTAATGAAAAGAATAGAACCTTGAAAAAACATAAAATTAGGAATATGTAGGTGATCTACATGGGAATATGAAGTCCGAAAATCATTCCCAAATATTTTGTACCACCTTTACAATCATAAAACAACAATTTAACCATGGGAATATGATGTCCAAAAATCATTCCCAAAGCTTTTGTACAACCTTTACAATCATAAAACAAAAATTTAACCAATGATACTTGGCATCAGGTTTGAAAATCATTCCCAAAACTTCTTTTCCACCTTTACAATCATGAAACAATAATTTAACCATCCATACTTGACATAGGTGACATACCCCTTTAACCATTGTACACAACATAGTTTCTTCTTATTCTTAAAAACCATTTTATATTCATTGTATACTAATATACATTTTATCGTTACATCATGATGGCACCACAATTTTATGTACATTTTGAATGTAACTAATTATTAAATTATTTAATAGTGGGGATTTGGACTTGGACTCTTATTATGAAATTTATGCACCCGTTCACTTGTGGAAAAATATATGTTATGGGTGTTATTAATACAAAGTTTACATTGCTTCACAGTCTATAAACATTAAACATATCCATGTACGTACAATATTTAGACATCAAGTTATGTACATTGTATGGGTAAAAAAATGGGGTATTACATTAGTGTATTTATTGGAATAGCATTAGACTTAGTATAACCACAAAATATAGACAAAAATATATACTCTCTCATCACATCATTCTCCATATCCAAAGTGGTCTAATTTTGTGTGTGATGTTTTCATTGGAACTTGATATTTTATTTGTTCAATTTTTGAGCTTGGTCGCATTCCTATTGGTGATGCATAAGGGCTTGATTTGGAACTCTCCATTCGGTTCCCTCAAAATTAAAGCCCAACCAAGTACATGATTAGGATCATATACATGTTTATTAAGTAAGTGTGATCTTGTTTACTATGTTGTTGTCCTATATTATTGAAGTGTTGCATTTTTCTCCATACAAAAACCTCAATTAATGGACTTATTTCCAATAATCTCTCATGATTAGTATTATATGCAATTTCCACTAAATGCAAATATTATTCTCACATAAAAAAAAACTTGTACATGACATACTTTTGAATCATATCCTTGATAACCTTAATTATTAAGTTCTTTATCTACCTTCCATATTATTATATTTGTAATGATTTATTTTAAAATTTAAGATACATGTACTA
>ML797819.1:38711-49787 GCA_009831015.1 Picea engelmannii | reverse complement strand
TATGATTATATGATAAAATCATAATAAAAACAATAGGAATTCTTGCATAGTATTGTATATTTTTCTTGGTTGTGTAAGGTGGTTGGTTTTTGGGATTATTAAAAAAAAAAAAAAAGTCATTTAAAGTTTTTTAAATAATTATTATTATTTTTTATATAATAAGTATAAAAAAAGAAACAATTTAAAATGTAAAACTTTATAAGTAGGTTTATGTGGATGATGTTAAAGATATATAATGGATAAAATTGATAGTACATTGATTATAATGTTCGTATAATGGATAAAATCAATTTCAACACATTGGTTTTAGTATTTCATATATTGATTTTAGTGTTTTCAAGATAATTTCAAACTAAATTCTTTCACATTAATTTGTTATTCCAATATGCTCATTGTATGCTCACTTCAATTCATTGACCTATTTCACAAAAAAAGCTTATGAAACATAACTCAAATCCCTGCATGCAGAAATTACATATCTTAAGATTACAGTGTGTTCAAATTCTACAAATCAATTATGACTAGGTTGACTTGTAGGTCACTCTTTTGATACAGCTTATTACTTGATTTATCAAGAGCTAAGATGGATTTATGTTAGTTCAAAAGAATATAAGAAGAAGGTCCTTTACACATAGTTTCATCATTTACTTTTTAAGGCAATACCATTTGACAGTTGGTTATTTTTAATGATGTTAATATTAACTAAATTTTTAGAGGAAGAGCAGAGTAATAGCAGGTGATATATATAAAATCCGATATATACCGACATATATACCTAAGTAATCAGATTATATATATATATATATCAACCACCACAATATTAAATACTACACAACAAGCTGATTATTGCTCGCCCAAAAACATCAACTTCAAAATCAACACCTAAACTTCCTTACAATGTTCAACAATAAAACCGGTTACTTTTGTGGACTCACAGTGTACTATGCATACACTTTTGTGAACCTCTGTATCCTTTTTCACAATGTACAGTGTCGTGGACTCACGTACTTGTAAGGAAGTAGTGGACAGTTAAAAATATGTGGACTTTATGTGAACTTTACAGCATTTTCATGAAATTTCCTGAGTTCACAGTTTATATTTATGTTTTATAATTTTAAAACCATGTGAACTGCACCTTATTTTGGGCACAATCCAGGGAGCATGATTGATTGACCGATCGCCATCTTCTCCACAAATTTGGAGAATGAAATGGAAAAGGTTACACATTGTCGGACCGTGCAATGTCGAACGCGGCCACACTTTAACCCCGCGATCAACGGGTCAGGTCTCGACCACAAAACTCATATCAAACCAGAGAAATCTCCATTTCGTTTATTTCTTCGGGTTGATGGGAAACTATCCACGTTTGATTGAGGGTTGAAGATACTGAAATTCATCACATAGAAACTAAACAATAAAAGAAATTTAAAAACTGTATAAAAGGTTATAAGTAGTTAAAACAAAAGTACGAAAGAATTTGAAGATACTGAAATTCATCACATAGAAACTAAACAATAAAAGCAATGTAAAACCTGTATAAAAGGTTATAAGTAGTTAAAACAAAAGTACTAAAGAATTTGAAGATAGTGAGATTCATGTGTATAAAAGGTTATAAGTAGTTAAAACAAAAGTACTAAAGAATTTGAAGATAGTGAGGTTCATTTATTGAACACAAAAAATATGAACTCCATTAAAGTACATTATTGTCTAATACACCAACACAAATTAATATATTAAAATAGAGTAATTTTAACATCAAAATTAATAAGAACTAAGAAAGATTACAAGAGACATCAAAACTAATAAGAACTAAGAAACATTGCAAGAGATAAAAAAGTAATTAGCTAGATGCCTTGCTTAAAATGGATCTATGATGGTTTATTTTATTATAAAGTTTTATATTTTTAACCGTAGTTATTTTTATTTCTAATTGTTATGGTTGACTATTTTTTTATTTTTTCAAGTTTACAAGTTTCAATATTTTTTTCAAATTACAATATTAATGTTACATATATATGACACTTCTACCTAGATTACAAATGCACCTCACTACTCTCACTACAAATATACAAAACAATAATATAATATATAACTAAATAAAAATTGGATAAATTGTGAAATACTTCATATAAAACATAAGATAAAACTTATCTAAACAACTTGAACATTTCAAATGGAAGCAACAACACAATTCATTGTCCAACTATAAGCATCTAATGTGGATGCTACCTGAAATTGTTTTATGAGATGAGAAGGATAAGGGTTTACCTATTAGTTTACTTTTCTACAAATTCAAAAGATAGTATAACAAGATCCAATTTAAAAAAAACAAAACAAAAAATATTTTTTCAACATTCTATATGATGTAGCTTGGGTGGTTGGGAGGAATGATTGTTACCCTCCCCACCCAGGTTCAATTCCTTATAAATGATATATTATACCCTTAAATGAATCTACAATCATGTTAACAATAATATAACTTCAATTTAACATAATTTAATTTATATGTGAACTAATTAAATATAAAAATGGCATGTTAACAATGTCATAATTTTGTATAGGAATCTCAAGCAAAACTACAATACTAATATAATGTTTTCATATAATTTTTATTCAATTAAACAAACAAATTCATACCAATAATAATTTAATTTAACAATAATATAATTTCAATTTAACATATATGTTAACTAATTCCATTTTAAAAATGACATATTGATAATGAAAACTGAAGTATAACGAAGCAATGGAAAAAAAATGAAGAATGTGTACTTGGTAACATGAGGTGTGGAAATCATTCTCAATGATTTTGTCCTCAAAGCATAAAAGACGAGTCCACCTTTATGAGTATAAAGAGGATTTTAACCATTTACAATTGGCATCGGTGGCTGTCCCCTTAACCGCATCACACATCATATCCTCATTTTACTCTTAGGAAACCATTTCATAATCACACATCATATCCTCCTTTTACTCCTAGGAAACCTTTTAATAATAAATATTAGCATACATTTAAGGATTGCATAAGGGTTTTATGTTTAATTTGGATTTAAGCAAAATGTACCCAGGGCTCCTCGGGTATTGTGTATATGACTAGCAGGGTATTACATTATTTTTTTTATAAAATTATTTTTAATGTAACTTTAAAATATATAAAGATAATGTATATAATGTATATTCTTTGGATCATAGTATTTTTCATCTTGAAGTTACCTAATCCTATGTATGATGTTTCCATTTAAAATATATAAAGATAATGTATATAATCTTTCATCATAGTATTTTTCATCTTGAAGTTATAATCCTATGTATGATGTTTCCATTGGAATTTGATGTATTTAATTGTTTAATGGTTTAATTTTGGTTATTTTTTTTATTCATAATTCATACAGATTTGATTTGATGTATTTAATTGTTTAATTCTTAATTTTGGTTATCTTCTCATTCATAATGCATAAAGGTTTGATTTGATGTTTCCATTGGAATTTGATGTATTTAATTGTTTAATTCTTAATTTTGGTTATCTTCTTATTCACAATATATAAGGGTTTGATTTGGAACTTTTCATTTGGTTTTTTCTAAATCAAAATCTAGTCAGGTGTATGGTTAAAGTTATGTACATATTTATTAAGAAAGGATACATGAAAAACATTGCATTCTTTAATATTAGCAAGCAACATATGTTTATATGCAATTAGTTTTATTTTATCTAAACTTCAAATGACATGTAATATGTGAACATTGACTCATTATCTCAAGTAAATTGATGATGAAAGCCATCATGATTAATACTCAGTCGCATACTAAAAGAGACAAGGATGCATCTAATCATGTTAGATGTTGATGATCTCCTTTAACTTGCAAACATTTTAATCATTTAGAAATGTATCCAACAATATTATTTTTCATTCCTAGCCAAAAGAATGGACTTCTCACAACTGCCATATTCTTCTAGTAAACTAGAACATCCACATAAGGTTCATTGTTCATGGATATTGAGATAAAATTCCTTGACTCTATGGAATTGGGCACATACATCTGCTCTCCATGCATAAAAAGTCCATCTTCTACAAGTTGATACCCTTCATACTTATGTTGTGACTTATCTTTTACTTTTTGTAACTCCTTATTTACCATAATATTTTTTGTCTACCTCAAGAAACTCAAGTTCTGTTTTCCTCACATTAATCTTGTAAGTATTGATGGTATTTATATATCTTCATTAATTAAGTGCATTTGCAAATTTATTTTCTTTCTCGGATACTAGCATGAAGTTGATGGGCCAAAAAGTGGCAATGGGGTGAGAAGGAATGCACACACGTAGCATCATGTGTGCATTCTTAGAAACACACACAAGTTCTTTATCCTACAACCTCGACGCTCACCGAACCACCCCACACACTTGCCAACTCACTTATTTTAGGAATGCACATGCGTTCTTGAGGAAGAATGTGCACGTGCTCAATAACGTGTGTGCATTCCTTAGAAACGTCTATTCTTGAGTAGTGCACATGCTCAGGAACATGTGCACATTCCTAAGAAATGCACATGCTCATGAACACATGTGTGTTCCTAAGAAACACATGCTTAGGAATGCATGTGTTCTTGAGCAATGCATATGCTCAAGACTGCACATATGTTCCTGAGTAGAAGCACACACGTTAAAACGTGTGCACATTCCTAAGCAGAGGTGCTTGTGAATTCTTGTGCTTATATCCTCCAATCCTTCCTATGTCTTCGATTCAAAGGAAATGTCTAGGTTCATTCATGCACAAATCCACTCTGAATAACTAACTTTGTAAGAGACCATGGAGTTAAGGTAAGCCCCACTGAGGGTAGACTATTAAAGGGCTTAGGGTAGGTATTGATCTTAACACAAAGAGGGGGAATATAGGGAGAGAGGGAGAGAGGGGCATATTCAGAGAGAGATAGAGGGAGAGAGAGTGTGAGGTGTTAGAAATAAATAGATGTGCTCATTTTTCCATAGACAATATAGAAATATTGTCACCCATACATAGGCACAAAGGCCACCCCCGAGCACCTTAACATTGACAGATAGAATAATTATGGAAGCAGGCCAATAGCCAACCAAGGTAGTGAACCTTTCTCCAAGGCTAGCGCACCAAACAAGAATAACCAAAGACCAAGTAGAAACTCCAAATCATAACCAAGAGAAAGTCCAACCAAAATCCAAAATCCCAGTTGCAGTAGCTGCACTTCCTCTCCAAACTTGTGCACCACTAGTCTTATGCAGTTGTGAGTGAGTGAGTGTCAAATGAGCTCCAGCGCCCTCTATTTATACTTCTCTATCTCACTTGACCAAGCCAACTTCTCTTTATGGAGGCTAATAACTCAATATTAAATATTTTCTTAAGTCAACTTGTCTTCTAGGGTTATTATCCAATGTTTTAGGGTTTCTCTTGCTTCCCAGAATATTTTAGTCTTGTCAAAGGTTACATGTGGAGGTTAATACCTCCCACAACTACCATAATATTAACACACCCTCCTAGCTAGGGAGGTATTAAAGGAAATTTTCTTGAGCACAAACAAACCATTCAATCAGTAACATCATCATAGCCACACAAGCTATCTCATGATCATGTAGATCAACTCATGAGCAACATCCTCACTATCAATATCATATGATAGCATCGACTGCATCATCTCTCGAATCCATACTCCATCTGAGTAATCGAGCATTATGTTGAATAAGTCACTCACTCCAGAGAGTGATACAAGAACCATTCTTCTAAATCTAGACATATTTCCTAGAAGAACAATTGTTCCAACAAATGATGGAAGTCACTCCATGGGATATAAGGACTATTCTTCTAATCCAAACATATGTCCTAGAATAATGACTATCCTGGACCATTTTCCCTCTGGCCATTACTGTGAACTCATGGAAAATGTATTTCATGTACCAATCTTTCGACTCCAGTCACTACTATGAACTCAAGTAGACAGACCATTCTTCTAATATGGACATGCATCCTAGAAGAATAGTTGTCCATGGTACATCAACAATCTATCAACCTGGACCATTCTCTATAGGGAGAATGTCTATCCACCAACAATATTTCAACCTGGACCATCCTCCACAGGAAGGATGTCTGTCCACCAGCAATTTCTCTTGCCTGGACCATTCTCCACCTAGAGAACATTTTTCCATCAACACAATGACTATCCATATAGTTGGCAATCATCTCCAACACTAGTGGTAGTGTCCATGGCAATATGAACAATGCCATCCAATAGAACACAATTGTGTCTATCCATAGTAGTACACGACCACTCCTAGTAGCACACATCTACTAACCAATGACATATAGTCACTATCAGTGGATCACATCCACCACAATAACATACAACTATTGTCTAGAAACATGCAGTCTCCACAACAATCATATCATCTGATATCAACCTGCATAAACAATATCATGATACAAACTAAGTTATTCAGGCCATTATTCCACTCACATATGTGAGATATGGAAGAACATCTTCCCACAGAAAGTAAAACATCATCCATGGGCTATCTGGACTATTCTTCCCAAGCATAGAAGAATAATTGTCCCTAATGTTTTAGCCTGGACCATTCACCTAACTAGGCCATTCCTAGAGAGAATGAGTCTTCCCTAGGGAAGGATTTTCCATGATTGCTTAACCTGGACCATTCACTTAACTGGTTCATTCCTCCAGCACTAATCATAGTGCAACCTAGAGAGAATGAGTTTTCCCTAGGGAATGACTATCCGAACCATTTCCTATGGAAATGATTGTCCTGCACCAACCTCCAAAATAAACCATTCTTCGAAACTGCTCACAACTATGAACTTAGAAAGAATGACTTCCCTGAGAGGTAGACCATTCTACTTGAACACTACTGAGAGTGAATGTCAAGAAGAATGTTTTTCCTATACCATTCCCCCACATTGGCCACAAGGGGAATCATTGTCTATGGTACATCAACAATCTATCAGACCATTTTCATTATGAAAATGACTTTTCGATATGGACCATTTTCCGAATTGGAAAACGACTGTCCATCAGAAATCTCAAACCACTTTCTGGATTGCAAAGGAACTGCCCAACTTGAACCATTTTCTGAACTACAAAATGAATATCCATAAATCAATAGCATATCAATGTTCCCTCCCAACCTGGGAGTAATCACTTCCTTTTTCAATAAAGAATCTGTCTCCATGAGCCCCAGCTTGTCCCTTAACTACGCAAAATTTTCATCTTGGACAAAGGCTTTACCAAAATATATGTTATCTTCTCATCTGAGGAGATATACTAGAGAACCACTTCTCCCCTATGGACTTTATCACAACAAAAATAATCCTTGATCTCAATTTTATTTGACTAGTCATGGAACACTAGGTTCTCTGAAAGCTTCACACAGCTCTGATCATCACAATATATCACAGTTGAATCTAGCACCTGATCAGACAGTCCAAAATTCAACTTATGGAGCCACAATGATTCCGTACAAGCATCACAATCTGCAATATACTATATTTCTGCAGTGTTGAGTGCAACAGATTTTTGTTTCCTGCTAGCCCATGACATCGTGGAAAAGCTCAAACTCAAGCATATCCAAGTAGAACTTCTTATGTCATTTGCACTCCCTTCCCAATCTAAATTGATAAATCCATGCAGTTGTATATCATAACTTAAACATCCCACAAAAAGAAATATATGGTTGAGTATTCTCCAAATACATTAACAAGACAATCAATTGTTGATACAGAGACAGGTCTACTGGATTAGAGTCTCTCAACTTCTTCAGATATATCATCATGAGATTTTTCCATGGATTTTCAATCCATCATCCTGGACTTCTGAAGAATCATTTCAATATACTTCCTCTGTCATAGGAAGTTTTCACCACGCTTTTGCTATACATGAGAGGCCCTGCACCAAGTTTGCATGAATCCATACAAGGTCTTCTTCCATATGTATACAAGGGTCTCTTTCTGGTATACCTCAAAAAATTGAGGTTGCTCTTTTATAAAAACAAGATCACGGAGCAATAAAATAAAACATATGCAGAAATAAAATGCAGAAGATACACAATACAATAGAGACACAGATATACGTGGTTCACCTAGTGTGGGCTACGTCCACCAGAGAAATTGTCAGGTCCTTACTTTATTATTATCCATCAAATGAAGGGATACAACCTACAACACACCCGTTGTAACTTCCTCTTCTTTCTCTCATAGTCTCCTCTCTCAGAATACAATATTCACCATGATGCATAGCCACAATACATTCCCCTCATAAAATAATGTTGTTGTATAGGGAAAAAAAACCCTAACATAACTTCTACCGTCATATTTGTGACCTTATAATGAACGGTCCAGATTTACTATGAAATTACAATATACATTTACAAGGCAATTTTTCCTTCGGGGAACACTATCCCCCAAACCTCTACTTTCCCTCGGACCCCGNCACTCCCCCACATGGAAGAGTGTACATTCTTTCAAGGTGTAAATTATTCATGGGGTATAAACACGGTTGAAAACAAAGACCTTTGAATCAAGAAGATAATCAGTCTCCATAACCAACATGCTCTGCATACGCTTCTTCTTCAATTATTTTGTTGAGAAGAACAATCTTTACATTCATCTGATGTAAACTCCAACCCATGGATATTGCAGGAGATATAATGGCTCAGGTAGAGGTATAGTTGGTTACTAGAACAAGTTTTCATCGTAGTCTTCTCCCTCCTACTAGGAGAACCCTCTAGCCTCGAGTCTCGCCTTGTATCTATCAATGCTTAAGTATTTTTCACAATTTCTCACATACATTGTTCTTCATCATAACTTCCTTCCATTCCTTCTGCTTGACTTCTTCTAGTGGGTTCAAAATGGCTCAATTGGTTGTTCTTGACTTTTCTTTCTTTCTTGGAATCTTCATGTTCTTCCTCATGTTTCTCTTCAATGTTGGAGTCCATGGCATATTCTATAGATTACATGCCTTTATTTCCTAAAGGCTTCGTCCTTCCGCCATAGGAACATAAATGTAGATTATGTAGGTCTTCTGATTATTTCCCTCCTAATCCAAGATTCATGCCTAAATGAGAAATATGCATGTTCTTCTTTTGGAATTCTATGATCATCTCAATCCATTTGAGAGAGTCCATGCTTCCGTCTACTACATCTCTCTTTTCTTTCTACAAAATTTCACAATCCAATTATGGTTTCCTTTTGATTTATGACTTCCTTCGATTTTGACTCCTCTGAGTCTCTTTAAGTTTGTTTCTATCTGTTCTGATTGCTGCCCATATGGCTATTGTGTCATCCTTATAAACTTCTTCCATGATAACTTCTGCAAGGATTGTTCATAAAACATATTTCACAAGGGTACCTTCCCAGAACAAGAATAACATGAACAAACAAGAAATATCTATCTAGAGGAGATGTTAGTTTAACTTGCGAACAAGTACAATAAGCATCTATATCAATAGTATTCATATGCAGTTGAGTATTCATTGCACCTAACAATAATAAAAAAATTCAAAGATTTCTTTCACAATTTGTAATGTAGGAACTATCATCCTTTATATACACAAATTTGAAGCTTAATAATTTAATCAAACCTAGAACCTAAAGCCTCAAATGCTATGGAGGATAGCATATACAAATGCATATCTTTGAAGTCTTGTAGCATCGTCCAACTTGTCTTCCAATTTGAAACCAGATACCACCTTGACAAGAAGAGATTAGATTCAATGATTAGACCAAGATAGAAACTATAAAATTTCAACTTTGACCGCATAATCAATTTGACCAAAAGTCAACCTTTGACTTTGACCAAAAATTTAAACCTGCATTTTTTTCTAGCTGAGGGTACCAAGAGGTGCTCTAGGCTAGGGCACACTAGAATATCAAGGAATTAGGTCAAATGCTTCATTATAAGTGCCTGAACACAAGAGTTAGGGTATGTTGCAACTGCATAATCAGAAGACCTAGCTGTAGCTGTAACTGGTGCCATAACGAGCTTAAAAAATAACTCCCCAATATATCTTCCAGTGGTTAGACTGTCTAAAGATAGTGTGGGACCATAAACTGTTAGAAAGAAAGAGATGTGATCATTTTTCCATAGAAAATATAGCAATATTGTCACCCAACCATAGACACAAAGGCCACCCCCGAGCACCTTAACCTTGACAAATAGAATAATTCCAGAAGCATACCAATATCCAACCAAGGTAGCACACATTTCTCCAAGGCTAGCACACCAAGCAAGAATAAACAAAGACCAAGCAGAAAGTCCAAACCATAACCAAGAGAAAGTCTAACCAAAAGCCAAAATCCCAGTTGCAATCGCTGCACTCCCTCTCCAAACTTACACACCACTAGTCTTATGCACTTGTGAGTGACTGAGTGTCAAATGAGCTCTAGCGCCCTCTATTTATACTGCTCTACCTTACTTGACTACGCCAACTTCTCTTTCTGGAGGATAATAACTCAATATTAAATATTTTCTTGAGTCGACTTGTCTTCTAGGGTTATTATCCAACGTTTTAGGGTTTCTCTTGCTTCCTGGAATATTCTAGTCTTGTCAAAGGTTACACGTGGAGGTTAATACCTCCCGCAGCTACCATAATATCAACATGAGATAGGCAGAGAGAGAGAGGGGGAGAGAGGAAGTGAAGAGGGGGAGAGAGAGGTAGAGCGGATGTATTTTTTAAACCATTACAATATAGCAATGCACACATAGATTCTTTATAAAACAAAAGAATTCACACATAGTGATAAAAAAATTACCCCTCAAACCATTAACCGAGGGAAACAACAAATGTTTAGAGTTGGACCTCTAACTCTCATTCTATTAACTTCTCCATTACAATACAATATATAGGATCCCACGAAATATAAAACCCTAATCCATTAACCTATTTTATATTCCTTGACCAGAATTACATTACAATGGGTCAAAAAACCATTGGCTGAAAAATGCCAAAAATGGATATGACCCAAAAAATCGTTCTCGGGGGATACACCCCCAAATCCCTGAACATGGGGGGGATAGGTGCCCCCCCTTGAGAGAGAGAGAGAG
>ML797819.1:23123-38307 GCA_009831015.1 Picea engelmannii | reverse complement strand
AGAAGGAGGGATAGAGAGGGGCTAGGGGGAATAGAGAGGGGGGGTAGAGACAGAGAGAGAGTGTGGAAGAGAAAGGTAGAGAGAGAGAGAGTAGGAACATGCACACATTCCTGTTTCTGAATAATGTGCATGCTCTAGGAATGCGTGCATGTTCTTAAAGCATGTGTGTGTTCCCAAATTGTGTGTATGTTCGTAAAGAATGTTTGCATTCCTAAAGCGTGTGCACATTCTTTTCATTTCAATTTTTTTGGGGGTGGGAGTTGCAACTCTAGCATATGTTTTTGTTGAGTTGGTTTCCTCGGATTGACGTTCAGGATGACAAACCTAGTGGTTTGGTCTGCAAATACATTAAAACCTCCATTTTTATCAATACCTCTCAATATCTCTATTTTTTATGTTATTTTTCTATAGGTTAGACAAATCCATTGTCAATGAAACTATAGAAACATATAGAGTTGACTATGCAGGTTCCAAATATATAAATTTTTTTCAAATTAATATTGTTTACTATTTTTAATATATTTTTGTCTTGACATATTTTAGAATCCTAAAATGCATACCTCTTTTATTTCTGCTATAACATTTTATCAACTTAACCATTTTTAAAACAAGTTATACACCACACTAAAGAGATAGAGATCTACAATCTAAAAAAACTAAAAATTGTTTGATAAACACCCTAATGCAGGCCTAGTTGTTGGTAAGACTGTTAATGTCACCAACACCCTTTCATGCGACAAACCTCTCACTCCTCGTCCGCTTATAGGAAATTCCAGTTTCTGTAATGATTAGCAGAAAACAATTCTACATGATTCTTCAAATCCTCTTCTCAGTTCTACTCCCCTCAATCTGTAATTACATGAAAACCTATATGCCCATATGCTCAATAAAAAATAGCCAAAGATCTTGCATTCAACTTATAGATAGACTCTTTTTCTATCTACCTTCGTCTTCAATATATGAACTTCCAAAATTTGAACTATAGTCTTATTTAAAACAAGATTATGTTTATAGGTTTACCTTCATGTACCTACCCAAAAAATCTTGCCTTCCCTGTTCCCATCGATTGTTGGTTGTCTTAATATTTGCATTGAGTCTTAAAGTACCAGATCTTCATTAGCACTACCAGATCTCTCTTAGTGCTACTATATATGTAGTTTTCTACTATATTTATGTTCATCACTCTACCTGAACTTACCCTGATAACCGATGCACATATAAAAACTACACCAATGAAATATGCATCTAATACTCCACGTTATTCCTGCAAATGAATGTTACAGGTTCCTATTTTATGAGCTCGTAATATATTCAACCTTATAAACTTCCATCGATCACTAACATGGAGAAGATTTACTTAATAAGGACATTATCAGGTCTGGAACATCTCACATCAATCTCTGTTCCAAGTTAAGGAGGCAAATAAGGTTTATCACTTTTCTCACCTCATCACATCATTTGAACCTTTCAACAAACATTCCAAACCCCTCATTCATCACTATCATATATCGTGTTCCCTTTAGAAATTCTTTCACACATCCATGAAATCATAGATCGATTTCCTCTACAGAGCTTGGCCACAACTTCTTCACAATATTCAACAATAAAAATAAATTCCCTTTTCCAACGATTTGGAATATACTTTATTGCAATTGGTTCAAGCTTGAAACAACAAATTCAAGTTTTGAATTGTCCAACAACAATGGTAAATATATATCCTGAGTCCATCTCTCTTTAAAAATCAATTCATCACAATCAAATCCATCAGATTGATATCTCTCTTGCCATAGAAAATCATTCAATTTAAATCTTTGTCCTCAAACCCTTCAACTCAATAATTCAAAATTGTATTTACATAAACCAATGAAAAAGAAACATACCTTCCAACATTGAGTTATAGCCTTACCAAGATGCATTCTATTGAACCTATTTCTCCACATCGATTCCAACTTAGAACTTGACCATGCCTTGGTCACGTTTTGTTTACTGGGTCTTGCCAATGCTTGACCACAAATTTAATTCAACAATGAATTTTCCCAATGAAGAGTGCCAACATGAGTTCCACACAGGAAATTTCCTTGATTTCAATGCAGACTACCATTCTAGAATTCAAGCCACGCAATTCCAAACCTCACGATCTTAACACACCTGGATCAATGATTTACCTGATGGGTTTTTCTCCATTACCAATGCCCGTTACTCAGGGTTCAATTCACCACTTATAACTATTATACTGCTCAACACAGAGAAATGTTAATCCATGCTATTTAAATACACATAATCACGTATCATATTCCACAACACAAAGAACTGATTGACATTAATGTCATCAGTGTAATCTTTGACACTATTACACCCGATTGAATCCACCATTTGATTCTCTCAAGAGGTTCTAAATCCTCTTCACAGGAATCACATATTCCTGTAGTCATCGACTGCTGGAAATTACACCATCTTCAACCTCCCTACATTCATACTCCATTACTAGAATCATATGCATTTTTCAGATTTCACAATTAAATGCTTATTCAATTTACTTCAATAGAGACATTTATCAACATTAACACATAGACAAAGATGTTTACAAACCAGAAGCATGTAAATATGTTATTCATTTACCAAATTCAGATACATATATAATTACATGGCTTGATTACACAGTATGGGCATAGACAATCCTGGCCTCTTTCTTCCTACCACTCATTTTTTTTCCTTCCTATGCCTCTCTCATCGTCTCTATAACTCTTCTTCTATATCCTTTCCCGTTGGCTTACAATGTCTTAATACAAATTAGGAAATAAAACATAATTTGTTTAGATTCAAAGAAATTGCTAACTTAACCAAAAATTACTCCAATAATACCTAAGATATCTAATATCTTTTCTATTCCTCAAATTCTTCCCAACAATCCAGATTCATTTTCAATCTCAACTTATCTTCTAGATTCAATAAAACACAAGGAATTACATATATATAATTTAGGGAATCCACTCCCTTAGTAAAACCTAATACCTCCTCAAATCCCATCAACCATATTGATTTTGAGAGCATATGTACCTGCATCAGACTCTCGAAGTAGAAAAAATTCATGACCTCTTGGTCATGTGTATTCAATGATTCAATCCTCCAAGATCCCAAATTTCATGTCGTAGTTGTCCACTCATCCCTTCGCGTTGTTGTTTTGTTGTTGTTGTTGCCTTCAATTCTCTAGGATTCCAAATTCTATGTTGTTGTTGTCCACTTTCCTTACTAATGGCCTTTCGGTCAGTGGTGCATTGTTGTAAGTTGTTCTTCCCCTCTTGTTGTACCTTCTCATCATCCACATCCTATCAATCTCATCATCCATATTTTTCCTTAACTGAAAATTGTTGTTTTCATCTCTCATTTGTTGTTGCATATCTATTTGCTTAAGAGTTACACGACTCTTATTAAATTCTGGTTGACACACCTGCTTTTTAATTTGTTGATCACGCCTTGCAACTTCATCCAGCTCGATGTTTTTCAAGAAAAAACTATCTTCATTTGGTTTCAATTTTGCATATTGAAAATGCACATTTGTATTCACTAACCACTCCTACAGGGACTTCAAATCCTCATCCAAATTAGTTTGTATCATGATCCTCCCTTGATTACTCCTCCCATTTCCAATTTATTTATCTATATCATTGTTTTTTGGCATTCTTGAATGTTCTTTAAAATCAACTTGAACTAGATTTGCAACCTTCATGCAATGTTTATCAATCTCTCCCTTTGTCAGTCATTCTTTTAGGAACCTCATCTCTTCCTCAAATTTTTCATTTCCTCCTTCTAGCACAAGGTTGTGATCCGTCATTCCATATACTGGGACCTTCTTGGTCATGTCTTCATGAGGAAATTATTCATTTCTTGTACCTACAGAACCTGCATTCACAAAAAACGTGTTAATTTCAAAAACATGAGACTCTTGGATCTCATTAGTATCTCCATCCTCATCTTCTCAAAAAATAGATCCTTGTTTAGGTTCACAATAGTGAAGTCTCATCTTAGTTGCCCCGAGTTCTTCTTTCCTCAACCAAGCATTCAACCTATGCTTCATCTTTACCTAGAAAATGTTCCATTTCACCTTCTTTCGCATAGTCCATCTGCATCTATGGTATTCATCACTTTCCTGTAGAAACTCATTTATCACACTGATTTGTTTTTTTAACTCAACCATTTCTCTATCAAATTCTTCATCACTCATATTTCCCTTTCCAACTTCCTTGGCACTCTTTCCCATATGTTTGTGGCTTTCATTTGAACCCTTTTCATGACCATTAGTTGTCATATTCCTTCTTCCTTTGTGAGATTCCCCTTGCCCACTATGAGTTTCAGTCAAGCCCATGCAACAAGCCTTATCCATTAACCTGTTACCTAAAACCTCACCAAGGTTTCTCCTTAGCCTAGCCTCTTGGTATCCCAATGGTTCTCTCTCCCTAGAACCTTTTAGAGCACTCCTTTATCTTCCAGGCTTCTGCACTTACTTACACTCACCTCTTGAGAACTTCACTTATTCTCCTCCTTTCTGACCTTCAACTGGAACTTGTTAAGGTTTTTTTCCAGGACCTTCTTTCATTTAAGAGCATCACTTGTTCTATGTTAAAGCTCCCCTAGTTGTAGTCAATTCCACCATATTTTCTTCCACTGCCTGAAAACATCAGTTTCTTTCCCAAATTAATTGAAAACATAAAGACCAATTTACCTATCTGATCTCATCGGAATATATTTTTTTGTAATCTTTCCTATCTTTATTTTTTATTGGCCACAAATATTATGTTTGATACAACCACCTATCTTTCTTCTCAATTCTAAATTTCAAAGAGAGTTACTGCGCTTTGATACCAATTGATGCAGGCCTAGTTGTTACTAAGATTTTTAATGACACCAACACCATGTCATGCGAAAAATATCTCACTCCTCATCCGGTTACAGGTAATTCCAGTTTCTATAATGATTAGCAAAAAAAAATTCTACATGATTCTTCAAATCCTCTTCTCAGTTTTGCTCCACTCAATCTATAATTAAATAAAAAACTATATGCCCATATTCTCATTTAAAAATAGCCAAAGATATTGCATTCAACTTATAGATAGACTTTCTTTTTGTCTACCTTCATCTTCAATCTATGAACTTCCAAAATATGAACTATAGTCTTATTTAAAAAAAGATTATGTTTACAGGTTTAACTTCATGTAGCTACCCAAAAAATCTTTCCTTCATTGTTCCCATTGGCTATTGGTTGTCTTAATATTTTCATTGAGTCTTCAAGTACTAGATCTTCATTAGAACTACTAGATCTCTCTTAGTGCTACCATATTTGTAGTTTTCTACTAGATTTATGTTCATCACTCTTCCTGCACTTACCCTACTAATCGATGCATATCTAAAAACTACACTAATGAACTATGCATCTAATACTCCATGTTGTTCCTATAAAAGAATTCTACATGTCCCTATTTGATAAGATCGTAATCTATTCAACCTTCTAAACTTCCATCGATCACTAGCATGGAGAGGATTTCTTTAACATGGCCATTATCAGCTCTGGAACATCTCACACGGATATCTATTCTAAGTTAAGGAGGTAAACTGGGTTTATCACTTTTCTCACCTCATCACATCGGTTGAACCTTTCAACAAAAATTTCAACCCCTCATTCATCACTATCAGACCCCGTGTTCCCTTCAGAAATGATTACACACATCCATGAAATTGTAAATTGATTTCTTCCATAGATCTTGGTCACAACTTCTTCACAATCTTTAGCAATAAAAATAAATTCCCTTTTCCAGCAATTTGGAATATACTTTATTGTGATTGGTTCAAGCTTGAAACGATGGCTTCAATTCATGAAATCTCCAACAACAATGGTAAACATATATTTTGAGTTCAACTCTCTTTAAAAAACAATTAATCACAATCAGATCCATCGGATCGATATCTCTCTTGCCACGCATAATCATTCAATTTAAATCTATGTCCTCAAACCCTTCAACTCAATACTTCAAAACTAGTTTTGCATAAACCAATGAAAAGCCACATACCTTCCAATTCTGAGCTATAGCCTTACCAAGTTGTGTTCTATTGAACCTATTTCTTCTCAGCGATTCCAACTCAGAACAAGACCACGCCTTGGTCACATTTTATTTTTTAGGTCTCTCCAACGCTTGACCACAAATTTAATTCAACAATGAATTTTCCCAATGCAGAGTGCCAACACGACTTCCACATAGGAAATTTTCTTGCTTTAAATGCAGATTACCATTCCAAAATTCCAACCACACAATTCCAAACCTTATGAGCTTAACACACCTGGATCAATGATTTACTTGCTAGGTTTTTCTCCATTACCAATGCATGTTACTCAGGGCTCAATTCACCACTTAGAACTGTTATACAACTCAACACAGAGTAATGTTATTCCATGCTATTTAAATACACAAAATCACTTATCAATGTCATCAATGTAATCTTTGACACTACTACACCCAATCAAATCCACCATTCGATTCTCTCAAGAGGTTCTAAATCCTCTTCACAATATTCACATATTTCTGTAGTCACCGATTGCTGGAAATTACACCATCTTCAACCTCCCTGCATTCATACTCCACTACCATAATCATATGCATTTTTTAGATTTCACAATTAAATGCTTATTCAGTTTACTTCAACAGAGACATTTATCAACATCAACACATAGACAAAGATGTTTACAAACGAGAAGCATGTAAACATGCTATTCATTTACGAAATTCATATATATAGAATTACATGGCTTGATTACACAGTATGGGCATACACAACCCTGGCCTCTTTCTTCCTACCATTCGACCTCTACCTTCCTATGCCTCTCTCATCCTCTCTATAAGTCTTTTTATATATCCTTCCCCATAGGCTTACAATGTCTTAATACAACTTAGGAAATAAAACATAATTTGTTTAGATTCAAAGAAATTGCTAACTGAACTTAAAATTACTCCAATAATCCCTAAGATCTCTAAGATATTTTCTATTCCTCAAATTCTACCCAACAAACCAGATTTGTTTGCAATCTCAACTTATCTTCTAGATTCAACAAAACATAAGGAATTACATAAATATAATTTAAGGAACCCAGTCCCTTAGTAAAACCTAATACCTCATCAAATCACAAGGCCTTGTAATTTCAAGGATATAATGACTTTCATAATTAAAACTATATAAAATTAATATTATAAATTTTGAAAAAATACCTCACACTAGAAAAATGGGTTCTCTACAATTATACAATTGTCTTAAGGAAATTCCATTCTTGAAATACTCAACTCTTGCACTAACGAAAACATATACATTATATTTTTCTTGAAAAATAACATAAGATTGTTAGAAAAAATCAAATTTCACACAAGTATTCACAAATTTTGTAAATAAAAATTATATATTAGGAAAGCTAATTCAATTTCCTACATTTCATCTTTTTATACCATATTCAAATTCATTGTAAAAGTACCTTGAATAATCCCTCCAAGTTAATAAATTGTTGTTTTTCCATGTTTTCATTGCCACTAACATGTTAGGAGAGACCATTATTAGCTTTCACCCTCCCTCCGTTTTATTTATTTGATCTTGGATTCACATTCATAAATAAACTCCAACTTCCTTCTCTACCTCTCATGCATGTGTGGTTGAGTAAATAGGAACTTTAATTTATCATGGTTGGTTCTTAGCATAAATTATATGTCAATGAAGTAGTTTCTCCACATTTTAAAAGCATGCATTGTTGCAACACTATTATCTAATTCATGTGTGAGATAGTTTATCTCATCCCCTTTAGCTTATAAGACTTGTAGCACATAACTACATGTACATTTACAAGTAATGACTTGTCTATCTCATCCTATTCATACATCCATGCACATGATAACATCTTCTTTCAAATATGCAATCTCTAAGATGGGGTATAGGTAAGAAGTTTCTTCAACAATTGGAAGATTTTTTGACACTCTTGTATTTATTAAAAATTCTTTCCTTTCTTATGGGGTGTGCTAGCATAAGAAAATCTAAAAATTCCTTTAACGAACCTTCTTACATACACAACTAAACCCATGAATGATCTTACATCAAACACATTTTGGATTCAACCACCCCGTTATAGCCTTGGATATTCCTTCCCAAGAAATGATGCGTCGCAAATAATGGAATTGCTTTGGATAGGACTCAGTAATTTCTTAACTTCACATAAATCATGTTCTCTCTCAATCACTATAGATTAAGTTCGAAGTTCTTTTATGTTATTCATCAAATCTATAATATAATAGAATGTTGTGAATAATTACATGTCAAATTTATCCAACTACTTGCAAAATACAATGTTAAAGTAGTTGGTGTGTTAGTTAATCCAAAGGTATGAAAACAAACAAAGTGTGTCTTAAAACTACAACCAACAAAGAAAACAAGTCATCTTCATTTTCTCTTCCTTAATGTATGTGATATATTTTAGAAGTTTAATGAACTTTATTTCATACACATTCATTGCCATTGATCCCGTTGTAAGATGATGTATTTCATTTACCTTCTTTCCATGGTAATGATCAACAAGGGATTTTTATGGGAAGCAATTTTTTTATGGGAAAATATTTATTTTTTGGGGGGGAAAGTTAATTATTTTCGAAGAAAAAAACTATTTACAACTAGGTTAAAAATATTTAAAGATGGAAGATTAAAAAATAAAAGGCTTTAATAAAAAAATAGCTCATTGGATCTATATAGTTCCACAATTCCACATATGATTATCTAAACATTTTTTTGGAGACCATGACTCTTAAAATATACACAACAACGTAGATAACAATGAGTCATACAACCCTAAAAGGGTATCGATATTTTGTTCGAGGCAATATAGATATTGACAGGATATATTATTAGACCAACAAAACAAGAAACAATTCTATGATGTTCCCACCATACAAATTTCTTCACAAACATATTAGAAGTGGACATATTTTGATTCCACATATTCATGGAGTTGGAAATAGTTTTTTGTTCCCAACATCCAAGTTTTTTCTCCTTGTCCATTCTTCACTTTATCATCAAAGGTTGGTGACTCTGCCTTATAAAATTATCCCTATAGTTTATCCTAGTTTTACCCCTACAGTCTATCCTAGTGGGATCTCTTTCTATGGTGTAGAATTAAAAGGGAACAAGGGTGGTAGGTAAAGTTAGAAGATGATCTCCTATTAGAGTCCCTTTGACTATTATTGACTATTATTGGTCCCTCTTCCATCCCCTTAATTCAAATCATTTCTATGTTGTAATTATCTTTGAATTTCTCTCAAATTATAAAGAAACTAGTTAATAATTTTGTTCTTTACATCTTAAATTTTTATAAGTCTCTAATTGAACTTTTTCATAGTTTTGGGTAGTTTCTTAAGTATTTCTTGGTTACTATGACCATGACCATTGGATCTTTCATTTACTTATTCATTGTGTACATTTCTTTGTAATTTCGTGGCATCTTAGGATTCATTCATACTAACAAATCAAATTTCAAATCCTAGCCCAAACGCTATGTGCTATAGCAATTTCTGAAAAAATAAAAGTATATTTCAACTAGCTAGTATATTTCAATTAGCTAATTGTATAATTATGTTTTTGTTTAAAAAATATTTCAAATTACTATGAATTTTTTTAGATCAATAGTTGTTCTATCTACTACTCTTTTTATAAGTTTAACACTTGTTTTCACCACTCCTTGTTTTAAGAGGAGGTTTGATGCAAGATTTTGAATTAAAGAAAAAAATGTACAAAGAACGATCAAAACCCTTTGTGTTGAACATAACTAACATCCAATATTATTAATATTGATTTCACTACTTCTTCCCAATCTCATAACACTACCATCAATTTTTGTACTCCTTACAAATGGAAGTTTCTCACTTTTTATGCATGGCTCATCTTCATGTGCTAAAAGACACTTTTAATATCTCATAAATTATGATGATTGGAACAACACTTTAAACAAGAAAGTTATCTCGTATTGTGTGGGTTAAGAAAATGATTTTTCCTAATCCACTCTTAGTGTGTGGATTAAAAAAATGATTTTTCCTAATCCACTATTTTAATAAGAAAATGATTTTTCCTAATCCACTCTTAGTGTGTGGATTAAAAAAATGATTTTTCCTAATCCACTATTTTAATAAACAATCATGATGACCTAACAAGCATGAAATGACCCAACTGTAACATCGAGCCGAGCACCCAACCTACACAAGTAAGCCACACAAAAATCCACTTATTTAATCCTTAGAGGGAACACAAAGCATGATACGGACATCACAAGGTGTATCAAACCATAGATACATAGTATGCCAACCATAGTGCAAAAAAATTCTAATATAATGCAAATTAGATTGTAATGTTGCTAATTCAATGATAATGTGATGTATAATGATGCAAAATTACAAAGAAACATTACATAAGGGTGACCAAGAGTGTCGCAAGCCCATTTGGAGCATCAAATATAGTGATGCAATGTGGCACGATTATTGACACAAAAAATGTAGGATAAGGTTTGTGTATCTCATGTAACCTTAATATAACATATGTTATGCATTGTTATGATATCAAAGCCTGCTATTATATAATGAATGGGAAGGTGACCCAAAAGTTGAAGGATAATAGTTTGATATCATGCTTTAAAATGAATCAAGTTGAAGGTTAATAGTTTAATGAATCAACTTGAAGGTTAATAGTTTGATAGGATGCTTTAAAATGAAAGTAATTATTGTGAAGAAATTTTCTAAAAATGGAAAGACATGTGCATTTTTTTTTTTCAAAAGTTGAAAGAAATTGCATCATATATCCATATTTTTTATTCCTTTTTCTCATCATATGTATTTTGTGGAATTGTTTTTATGTCCTTACAAGGATATACAGTAATCACCACAATGCATTAAATTGATTGTACAAAACTTTGGATTTTACTAGTCTCATAGTTCAACTTTGAATTTGGTTTATTTGATTTTTTTCCATTTCTATAGATTTTATTATCTCACATTTGATTGGTGGTGCAAAAGTGGCATCAAGTTTAGGTTTTGGAGCCTAAGAAGGGTTGGTGGGTCCATGTCAGCGGTCTTCAATGTTATAGACATCATGGGCATGGCATGACAACTAGTGGATGGAAATTTCAAAGTGTCTAATGTTACTAACATGTGATAAATTCAAGACACTTCTCTACTTGAAGTCTAAACAACTTAACAATTGAAAGAATATGAAAATATTGAGATTAAATACAAATCACCTTGAAGGGTTAATACTATCAGAGTTGTCTTAGTTGCTTAGTTTAAGGTTGTTTTACTTGTTTGAAATTTGCTCAATGGGTTCATCCATATGGAGATTTTACAACTAGAGAATCGAGAGGAATTCTTCTATATAAGAACAATCTCATATAATGTATACCAGTGGTTTTTAACAACCTCAAGTGTCTTAGAAATTGTCTTAGAATATTGGATCTATACCATAATCAAGTTTCATGGGAAATCCTAACCACACTAGGCACAAATCAAAGTGAGCTCATAGAAATTTACTTGAACTTGGATCAACTTTATGACAAAATACCCACCGTGACATGCAACTTGGGTATGATGGGGATTCTTGGTATGTGAAATAATCTGCTCCAAGAAACTCTTCCCCCTATATTAGAGATTTCCTTGGTTTTAAACAATTGGTACTTAATAACAATAATTTGCATAGTGATATCCTAGACTTTCTTAGTTTGAATCCTTATATGATTTCTTACTTAGATATGAGCAACAATCATCTATAAGGAAGAATCCCCTAAGCCTTGAGAAATGTAACATTATCATATATATACCCATCCATGAATAATTTGTTGTATAGTATACCAAGAGAATTTGGTCAGTTATCAAATTTTGAAGTCCTAGAGTTATCCTAAAATTTCCTCAATCATTATCTACCTTGAGAAATAGGTGTTTGCAAACAAGTTCATTTCCTTGACTTGGTTTTCAACCAATTAAATGATACAATACAATCCTTGGCCTTAAACATGGACATACTAGAGCATCTTATTCTCTAGTGGAACCAAATGACCAACAATATTCTAGAGGCCTTTAGTAAAAGCTTGGAGGAGACTAGCTGAGAGGTTCAGTTCCTCTTGCACTTTGAGAACATTAAAAATATTTTAATTGCATTGATTCTTAGAAGAAACATATTGAACAAAGAGATTCAACCAGAGTTAGGTAATCTTGCAAGTTGGAAGCCTCGATATGAAATGATAATGGAGATAGATCTTTCTACAACTCATTGTAATAATTGAATGTGTTGGTATTATAATCTCTTTTTTTAGCAGTGTTCGCTTGAGGCTTGTTTATTTGACAATCATTTACCATATTCTAGTGCGGCATGGAAAATAGAGGACATGAAAATGTACTAGTTGTGGACTTAGATGGTGGCTTAGTGGCACAAGTCGACTATTTGACTAAGCATCGTTGAGAAAGAATTGAGTAATTTTGACAATTTTCCAATGGTATGAAATTGTGGTTTACAAGAATGTCTTTGGAAAAAGAGAACGTAATTTTGACAAATTTTCGTAGGTACGAGATTGTGAGTTTCAAATCCCACTTGTCATTTAAAATTGATTTGATTTAAGCACAATAAATGGAAAAATTATCATTTATCTAGTGGTTGGATAGTGATGCAAGACATAATCAATAGCAAGGTCATATTATGTACAATTTCAACCAATCCCATAATCACATTCAAATAGATTGATAAAATCTTGAAGATCTTATTTATAGAAGTTTTGTCATGTACCTTTTTTTTTGCAATCTAGTCTACTCATGTATTAATATCTTACAAAAATTATTACATTCATGGCTATCTAAGGCCTGCCAAAATGGAAACCAGGACTCGGACAACATTTACATATCAACACTATGTTATCTAAGAGAGTCCACATGAGTCTGCTATGACCTAAGATCATATGCAAAGCATCCCTATATTGTAGAAACAAAAAGACTAATAAGAACAACTTGAAAGCAATTGAAGCCAACATAGTTAACTAGGAGGTGGCTTGGTTGGGCCAACATCGTTGGATATCTCGTGTGTCTTGACCTTTCCTTTCATGTTGATTTCCACCTTTTCTTCAACAAAGATTGGGTTGGAGCTAGTTCTTGGGGAGTTCGAAGTGCCTTCAACCTCGACTATGTTTTCCTCATTATCAAAGCCATAATCTTTCACCTTGAAACTGATTCCAAATTCCACTCTGCATAAAACAATGAATTTGACTTCTAGTTGTCTAAACCTATCTAGAGATTCATTCTTCTTAACTTGCTTGTCCTTATTTTCCTCCAATAATAGAGCAATGAGAGTTTTGACCAAAAGTAAAACTCCATGCCTATCTAAAAATTCATCCTTCTTAACCAACTTGTCCTTATTTTCCTCCATTAATAGAGCCATGAGAGTTTTGACCAAGCAGTAAAACTCCATGACTCAACTCAACTTTAGTGTCTCTAGATCTTGAAAAACTTGAATTAGAGAACCAGTCATGAAATTTATGTTGAATCATGTTTGAATTAGAGACTCAGTCATGAAATAGTTTATCGTTCACAGTTTGTATTTAATTTCTTAAAATTTAACCCCACGTGGACGCGACCTTTTTGGCACATTCCAGCGAGTGTGAATGATTGATTGACATCCGCTCCACAAATGTAGAGAATGAAATAGGTATACATCTTTCCATCATTAATTCTCCGTGCAATGGTGGGCGCTCCCACACTTGAACCCCACGATCAACGGGTCGAGGACACCATTGGACCACAAAACTCGTCAAACCATAGAAATTTCCATTTCATTGATAGACATGTCGGTGGCATGATTTATACGTCATTTGTGATGTTGTTTAGGTTGATGCGATAGTATTGTGTTCCAATACATATATTATTCATAGTGTTTAGGTTTTAGTTCATATATTATTCATAGTGTTCAGGTTTTATTTTGATGTGATAGTATTGTGTCCCAATACATATATTATTCATATTGAAATTAAACAATAAACACAATCTAAAATATACATAAAATATTATAAGTACTTCAATCACGATTACTAAAGTTGAACACAAATACAAATTCATTACAACTCATTATTGTAAAATTGTGAATTACAATAACATAGATCCATAGATCCATATTAACATTAGATCTAATAAATATCAACTTGAGGGATATAAAAAATAGAGAGGTGATTATCTCGATATTTAGCTAGGGTTAAGATGGATCTATGTTGGTTTACTTTATTACAGAGTCTTATAATCATTATCATCTCATTTTTGTCTTTTATTATTATGGTCAGTTATCTAATTTTTCATTTTTATAGATTTCATTTTTTTACAATTTACTTTATTAATGCTACAGACATGACACACATAACTAGGTTATAGATGCACTTCACTACTCTTGGTGCAAATATACAAAACAACAATATAATACATATCTATATAAAATCTTGAATGAATTGTTGACACTTCATATATAAAACATTAAGAAAAAACTTATTTAAACAAACTGAACATTTGAAATAGATGTCATTACATAACTTGCTACCCAAGTGTAGGAATCTAATGTGGTTGCCACTCTTATATTGTGCTATGAAATGAGAAAGATAAGGATCTACCTACTAGTTTAATTTTTCACAAATTCAAAAAATAGTATCATCGAATTCAATCTAGAAAACAAGGAACAAACAAAAACCTCGACATCATTCATAATGATCATGTAAGTTTTAAAAAATAATGTCAATATTGAAGACTAACTCATAGATATTCCCTTATTATTAACACTCCACTAACTTAGCCATTCCACAATCATTTTTTTCATCACGATATGAGGAATCCTTCACAACCATACCATAATTTTTGTATAAGAATCCCAAGCAAAATTATAATTATAACATAATACCAAACTCATATAATATTTATTTAACTAAAAAAACAAATCTATCCTAATAATACAAATGGATAAAAAACATAACATAATATCTTGTCAAAATTACCCTTCCTCTCACACTCATAATAAACACCCAAATATTTACAAATCTAACCTAAATCAACATGAAAATGGCACAATGATGATGAAAGCATACACATATTTACATATCTAACCTAAATCA
>ML797819.1:0-12452 GCA_009831015.1 Picea engelmannii | reverse complement strand
ACTTATTCTTAACTGGAGAAGAAAAGCTCATCACTGAATGTAAAAAGAGACTTGCCTCGGAATTTGAAATGAAAGACCTTGGCCTAATGCATTATTTCTTAGGTCTTGAGGTATGGCAGAGTCCTGAGAGGATCTTCCTTAACTAAGGGAAGTATACGGTCAAAATCTTGAACAGATTCGACATGTTGGAATGCAATCCCATGAATACACCCATGGAAGCGAAGCTGAAGCTACTAGTTGATACTTCGTCAGAGTTGATTGATGCCACACTGTACTGATAGACTATTGGATCGTTGATGTACCTGATGAACACCAGACCAAACATTTGTTTTTCCGTGAACACCTTGAGTCAGTTTCTGGTAGAACCCAGACGTGTTCGCCTAGTGGCTACAAAACATGTGATGAGATACCTTAAAGGTACAATAGATTGTGGTCTCAGCTATGATGGAGATCATGATTTCACATTGAGTGGATATACTGATGCAGATTGGGTAGGAAGTGTTTCTAACAGGAAAAGAAATTCAAGATGTTGTTTCAGTTTGGGATCAGCTATGATCTCGTGGCAGAGTAGGAAGCAATCTAGTATTGCTCTCAGCACAACAGAAGCAGAATACATTGTTGCATGTTCTTCCAGCTACGAAGCTATATGGCTTCGAAAGTTGTTGACCGACCTATTTGACTTAGAGATGAGAGAAACCTTGATTCTATGTGACAACCAGAGCTGCATAAAAATGACATAGAATCTTGTATTCCACGATAGATCGAAGCAGATAGAGATCTGTTATCATTACATCCGTGACATGGTATAGAGAGGAGCCTTAAAACTCCAGTACATTAGCACGAATGAACATGTTGTTGACGTGTTTACCAAGCCCCTATCTCATGTGAAGTTTGAGAACTTCCGAGATAAGCATGGCATAGTCCGAAAGGACCTTCCTTGAAAGGGAGAGTAGTTGAGATCTTCCTTGCTTCTAACCTAGTTGTCAGACGTAAAGCAAGATGAGATGTTCCTTGCTTCTAACGTAGTTGTCAAACGTAAAGCAAGATGAGATGCTCCTTGCTTCTGACCTAGTTGTTAGACGTAAAGAAAGATGAGATGTTCCTTGCTTCTGACCTAGTTGTCAAACGTAAAGAAAGATGAGATGTTCCTTGCTTCTGACCTAGTTGTCAGACATAAAGCAAGATGAGATGTGTACCTTGCTTCCGACCTGATGGTTGTGACATAAAGCAAGATGGTATGATGAGACTCGCACTGAGATTCCAGCTGGATAGCTGTGACATAAATCCAGTCTAGTATCCTGCTTCTGACCTGATGGTTGTGACATAAAGCATGACAAGTATCTTGCTTCTAGCTTGAGTGCTGTGACATAAAGCAAGACGATGAGATGAGACTAGTATTGTGCTTCCAGCTTGATAGTTGTGATGTAAAGCCAGTCTAGTATCTTGCTTCCAGTCTGAGTGTTGTGATGTAAAGCAAGACACTGAGATGAGACAAGTACTGAGCTTCCAGCTTGACATCTGTGACATGAAGCCAGTCTTGTATTATGATGAGCCAGCCTTGTGTTGTGATGATGATGATGTATCAATTTTTATACTAATACATATTGATGCATATGATGATGGCATTCCTTTGAGAATGACGATGTTGCCGATGAAGAAAACTTTCGATGATTTATAGATATGCCAGTCAGTGTTCCAAGATGATATTGATGATGTTGTCCTCTCACCCACTTGATATTGTTGATGATGTTGTCCTCTCTCTCTCGCATGATGTTGTTGAAGAATACCCTTCTTGTTAAGGGGGAGTGTTGAAATAATGTATCTGCAAAGAGTATTCTAATTATTATTTGATATATTATTCATCGGATCAATCCCCATTGTGGATTGATCATGTCGGTTATTGTAATAGGACCAAATCCTCTTTTGCGGATTGGTTAAAAGACAATTGTAATAGGCAGAATAAGAAGTCGGCCCCATCAGATATTAAAGAGGCCCAAAAATATAATAAAGGTGGGTTTACCCACCCAGTTTGAGAAGTTTTCCCTGCCAGTGAAGAGACACTTCACACGTGCCAAAATTGTATAAATAAAGAGGCCAATGCCTCACTTATACACACAACTCACTTTCTCATTGAGAGACAAGTTTTGGATCTGTTGCTGGAGAAGAAGGACAGAGAGAGTGGCACATATTTGGGAGAGGACTTTCTGTATTAGTTTAGGAGATCTCTTGGCATTGTATTGGATATCTATATTAAGGAAGTTTTGCTAGGTTTTCTTCCCCTAGAGGGTTTCCCATGATAAATGTTGTGTCTCTTGTGATTGTGTATTTTTCAGTGATCTTGGATTATGCTATTGTTATCTAATGAAATGAAAACAACTATAATAATGGTTTAAACATTAACAGGTCTAACCGCCAACTATCATCTGTAACCATTTTGCAGCGGATTTCGCAGCGCCAAACCAAAAACTGATTTAACAACATGAATGGGTAAAATAACAGCTAGAGATACTTCACACAACTTATGGAACTAAAATTTCAAGGTGATGATGGTGATTAGAAGGATGTGACTGATGAAAAATAACACTCCTTGTCATGATGACTAAAACTCAACCAAGGACACAACCAAAAGATCCAAAGAAAAAGACTAAAATGACTTTTGAATCCCCCCACAACTCTATGAGATAACATCTGGCTCCACAGGGGATGGCATGCTCCCTCTGAGATGCCAAGTACATGTAGTTCCAATGGCCTTATCCATGGGCTATGGAGTCATTTGTGCAACCAACCTCTGTAACACTGTCAATATCTGCCACTTATTCAAGCAAACTAATAAACATGTTGCAAACAAACCTCATACTGCAAATCTGATCACATTGTGCAAGTTGAAGAAAAACAAAATGCTCGGGAAGAGAACTTATTTCCTATGTTATCCTACCTCTAACCATATCTGCAACTTTCTCAAGTAAATGAAAATTTCCACAGCAACCATTCAAATAAATTTAGGACTGAAAGAATCTCATCTCTGCCATTGATCAATAAATAATAACATAAATATAACTGCAGTGATATAGACTCCTTCAGAAAACCATACTCACCCACAAATGTCGGTGACATAATGAAATCTGAAATATTCGGAGGATCTGTAAAATATGACTCCAATAAAACTGCAACTGGATCCTCAAAACCATGATCATAATCATGTTGATTTAGAAAAGACAAATGCTCATACATACATTCCCCTTTGCTTGAAAACAAATAACCTTCTCGTTCTTGAGTAAGAAACTCTTGACCACCAAGAGTAACAGTTTCATTTTCAGAATATTGATTATAAGATAATTTTATAGCAGGATTTAAAGCATCTTGATTATGATCAGCTGACAATATATAATTATCTATACAACCATCCCAAAATGTATGATTAAAATGATTCAGAAACTGATCATAAACATAATGTGCATCCATGTCCATGGAAAAATCTGAAAAACTTTGAAGAATGTTGTTCCAAATCTTAAATATACTCACATTCTTCTTGTTGTTCCAAATAGTAAATATACTCACAATCTTCTTGTTGTTCATGTGCATGCATATTTTCAAAGTATGCCTTCTCTCAAATCCTCTTGCAAGCCCGGGTGTTTTTTCCAACTTCTTCAACATCCTCAAACAAGTGTCTTAAAGATGAAGATTCCCTTTCTCTTAGGATAAGGAAAAGATATGAATGATGATATATTACATAATATACCATGGCAACAGTCTCGGAAGGCCAGATCTCCAATGGCATATTATGATAAACAATGTAAAACCTTCTGTTGAATATAGCCAGAGCTTCTTCCTCCCCTCTCCTCAAAGTATGAAAATCAGCCAGGTATTAATCAAAGGACTTATTCTCACCCCAATATTTCAAAAATTCATCATATAACTCAACCAACAAACTAAAGGAATCAGCTTCCAAACCTTTGAACCACAAGGAAGCATCGGTAACCAAGGATTTGGAAAATAACCTCATGGTAATATCTTCATGTACTATTTCAAAATTATCAACAAAGTTCTCAAAGGATCTCAAATGTTTCTCAGTTGTAACATGATCCTCTCCAGTAAACCAGGGAAGATACTCAACAAAGTTAAGAGGGTAAGGATGAAGGTGAGATGACAACCTGAGAGGTTTAAACATTTTTTCTCTTTTTCTGGACTGAATATCAGTAGGCTGAAAGTGAAGTTCAGTGCATTGGTTGCAAATTCCAATAGTGGTGGTAGAAGATGGTACTGTGATCAGAGGGGGTGGTGAATCAGTTGTATCATTCACATGGTTACAAGGTTGATCATGTTCAGGAAGGATTTGAATATAAAAATTGTTCTCATATGTTTCAGATGAAGGACTAGTGTTAACATAAACTATGTAAGAAGAATGTAGATCTTATTCTTTGAAAGAGGGATATACAATAGTGGGTTTATGGTCATTAGAATAAACGAATAAAATGATGATTCTCCTAACACATGAAGGAAATGACAAAAAGGAACTGATAAAAAATAATATGAGCTCTTGAAGGTAACTAACATATTGATACCTGGACTTCCTGTGTCTTCCTCCCATTTTATGTTTGAGCTCGTTCCTCAGTGGAGTTCTATAATTGATTTGAATCACCAACAAGTTTTTCAAATATGTGGAGTCGCCATGGTGAAAAAATGTAGTCTTTTCTGTCACCAATCCTTTCTCACCATCAAGAATTGGTGGTAATCTATGTCGTACAACCCAAGGAAGATCTTCAACTTCATCCCCGGCAACAGCGCCAAGAATGTTATCACTAAAAGTCACACTTTGACTACTAAAGTGGAAGCTCAACACCCATCAGAATGTAAAAGATAAGTTTTGGTTTGAATAGTTGGATCAACAAGATTTAGAAAGAAAGGGAGAGGGAAGAAAACTGCAGATCAGTAGGCTACACCATTGGGCAATGGAGTCACACAAAAACCATGAAGTTAGAAGGCAATTGAAAAGCATATCAGAAAAATGGATTATAAGATGGAATATGAAATAAATGATAAGTTAACATAAAGTATATCATCCATTAAACAAATATCCTCTCTGCAAAACGGATTAGAAAGATACTTGAATAAGCACAATGAGTAATAGGCAATCACAACAAACCCTTTGTTGCTCAAGAATCTATAAATCAAATACAACCATTGATCCTCAAAAGCTACAATTCATTCAATAAAGATAGAAATGAAGATGGATAACAAAGAGAACACAATATGATATAACAAATCTCACGAATCTTCAATTTCAGGAATATTTACATGATAAAAACACCCGCAGGCTTACAAATGAACACACATAGGGAATCCAACCCTTCTCCAAGAGCTCCCTCCTTCATTAAATATAAATTAGCATCAAATTATCTGTAGGAGGTTGAATCCCATATTTTTCATTGGATTCTAGGGCTTGGAGATAGGTGGCAACAGTCAAAGAGACAAAAATCCAACAAATTGCTAATTTTCAGGAAATTGTTGGAAGTCATTAATAAATTGTTTCCAACTAACTGCACGAGGTCTTTAATGGAGCTAAAACTTAGGTGCAGGTGTCCCTTAGCATCTATTTAATCTCTAAGAAGTCGTTCGAACCCTCCTTGACAGGTGGAAACCTCCCAACAAGGAGAATATCCAACAACTATGAAAAACAGAGAGTTTCCAGTGCCAACTTGCAGCGCAATGGTGTTTTAATTATATCTCTCAAATTACAAACTGGGTCAAGCTGAAATTTGGACAGCAAGTCAGTGACATTATCATGATACTCCACAAAACATTTCTAAAAAATCCACATCAGCATTTTGGATTTATGATCAAAGTTTTAGACACGTCTTCTACAAGAAATGAGTTCGCAGCGCCTGTGACAGTTCACAACACCAGGAGAAAACAAGCAGCCACACTCCTTTCCCGCCCTCCAAACGAGACAAAGAATATCATGGAGTACTTGATGGCTATGAGGTTGATGCTAGTAATTTCATATTTTCACTCGGATGCCTGCAAGTTTTCTAACCTCCAACCCTCATCCAAGATAGTGTGCAACGCCAATCATCAGTTCGCAACGCCACAAAGAGAAACAACCACTCAGCCCTTTCCAGACCTTAAAGAAAGGTGGAAAAGTTCATAGAGTACCTGGTAACCTGGAGTTGAATGTTGATACCTTCATATTTTCACAAGGACGCCTACAAGTGGTCTAACCACCAACTATCCTCTGCAACCAATTCGTAGCGGAGTTTGCAACACCAAACCACAAACTGATTTGACAACATGAACGGGTAAAATAACAACTAGAGATACTTCACACAACTTATGGAACTGAAATTTCAAGGTGATGATGGTGATTAGAAGGATGTGACTGATGAAAAATAACACTCCTTGTCATGATGACTAAAACTCGACCAAGGACACAACCACAAGATCTAAAGAAAAAGACTAAAATGACTTTTGATTCCCCCCACAACTCTATGTGAGAACAATGGGGATGTCCAAAAAAATGTACAAGCAGATGGTAAAAGAAATGAACATAATTGTATCATGAAATAAGTCTTCCCAACAATTACAATGTGTCAATTTTAGAGCATCTATTAAGTTTCTTTTGAATTTACTAGACAATACTAGCATATGCAGGATCACTGAGAGAAACAGAATCACAAGATACACAACATTTATCCTTGGAAACCCTCATGGGGGAGAAAAACCAGCAAAAACTTCATTAATATAGATAGCCAATACAATGCCAAGACAATAAACCAAAACACTAGAGACTATCCAACACTAAGTAATGTTCCTCTCTCTTCCTTCTTCCGACAACTGGCAACTGCAACTTCCTTCAAACTTTTGGACTAGATGAGTGAGCTAATGAGGCGCTAGACTCTCTTATTTATATTGGCTAGAAGGTGCTAGGGAGGTGTCTCTTCACTGGGCAGGGCCGACCTCTTCACTTAGTGGCTAAATCAACTTTATTTAGGTTGGGGGGGCGAATTCTTAATTAACATGATATAATTAGGGTTTGACCAATCCACAAAAGGGGATTTTGTCATTTACAAAGCCCGACATGATCAATCCACAAAAGGGGATTTTCTCTAATTAATAATAACTCAATAATAAATAGAATACTCTTTGCAGTTACAATATTTCAATACTCCCCCTTAACAAGAAGATTATTCTACAACATCATCAGGAGAGAGAGAGAGAGGGCAACAACATTAACAGTATATGGAACACAGACTAGCATATCTATAAATCATCGGAAGTTTTTCTCATCATCAATATCATCATCCACATCAAGGAGGTGGAATGGAATCATCATCATCATCTGCATCTGCATCAACATCAATTAGTATAACACTAATACATCATCATCATCAATAATAGCTCAAGCTTGAAACAACATCAACAACAACATCATCATCACAGCACAAAGACAAATAATTAATAATATAAAATATAATTAATGTAAAAGATAAATAATATAAAATATAATTAATGTAAAAGATAATTAATATGTTAATTATTAATTATATTTTGAGTTATTGAGGTCAGCCCTATTGTGACAATAGAGACATAATTTGATGTGACAAGTCTTATATAAATAAAGGTGAATCCCCATTGAGGAAACACACTTAACAATGTGTCATCTCTGTTGATGATTGCAGCTATGTGAGACATTCTCCAAGACACAAACCTGAGACAGAGCCCCTGAGAGGGGTGTGTTGTTCCTATATGAGACAAAGTTGGAACGTAGAGATGGCCTCCTCCTTACAAAGAATTGAGAAGAACTCCAAATAATTCCCCTGTGTAACGCGGTGAGAAAGGAGATCTGCAGAGTTGGGCGTGCTTGTGGCTGAGCACAAGGTGAACATGTGCAATCCCAAAGTTTTGGGTGCATCGTCATGAGACTGAAATTAATATGATGTATTAGCCTCCTCTGAGCAGAGATTTGATGAGAAACTTCAGATGACTCTCATGTGTAATGCAGTGGGAAACAAGATGTGTTGAGTGGACGTGCATGTGGACGAGCACGGGTGATCGTGATCCTAGTGGCTGAGCACTAGTGAAGAAGTGGTTCTTCTATGTAATGCAATGAGCCAGATATATGGACATCCCTATGGATGTGCCCCTAGTGTATGAGCACTAGTGGGTGTATAAGATCCCTTGCTATATTTTTCAAGAGTCAAACCTTCATGTAACCCTAATTGTAATGTAAAGGGTACAGGTCAGCCCCACCTTATTATGATAGATAATTAATCTAGTTATTATTAATTATATTGTGAGTTAGTGAGGTCAGCCCTGTTGTACCAATAGACACTTCTGTTGACAAGTTCATTCTAGTATAAGTAAAGGTAAATTCCTCATTGAGGAATCATATCTTTTGTGTGAGTTTGGAAATTTCAGCAAGTACACCTTCTTGGGAAAAGTGTGCACCTCTCGTGGGTGCTAGTCTTCTAGGGTTTGCAAGAACCCCCTTGTGTGCTAGGTTTTCTTGGTGGTTAAGGTCTTTCTCTTAAAAAATATAGAAAAGTATTTGGCTAGGTTTTCTTCCCTTGTTGAGAAGGGTTTCCCAGGATACTTCTTGTGTTCTTGTGCATGGTGTTTCTTCTTGTGATCTTGGTTGTTGCAACATTATTGGTTATGGTTAAGATAAATGATAAAAATGGAATGAAATTCATGCTTAACCTTTCTTATTGAAAAATCAACATGGTATCAAAGCATAGGTCTTGAAGAACCCATTGTAGAAACATTTTTCAGTGATCTTCTCTCTCTTCTACAGAAACTGTACGACCCTCCCAAGGTTCCCAGAAAATCTGTACGACCTACTCTTCTGAGGATTTTCATCACTTGGAACTTAGATGTTGAGGATAAAAAGGACATAGGTGTATAAGGCCTCCTTCATATCACCTCCAGCAAGTCTCAAACTTCAATTCCAAGCATTATGACTTTTTGGCCCTAGGGTTTCACTGAATTTTGCAGAAAATTTCAAAATTAGGTTTTTTGCAACTCATTGGAGCTCTTCATCTCACCAGTGTTCTCCTATATTTCAAAGGATTTTTTTTGGTAGTCATAAGTCCAAAAAAACCTAAAAGTGTTATCCCATCCTATTCGTTAGGTTTTTTATCCCAGTTGACAAGGATTTGTGAAGAATCTAAAATTATGATGGACAAAACTATGATGGAAGATAAGCTTGATGGATCAAACAACTTCAAGTTCCTGAAAGACAAGACTTCATAGGAAGGATTATTGTGGGTGATACAAAAAGGTGACACTATGACTATCGTCTTCATGAATATGTCAAGAGGACAGAGATCAACCAGGTGCCATTGGAGAAATCATATTAGCACCCTCAGGTATGCACTTGTATATATATTATTTGTATCATTGTCATGAGAGAAATTGAAAGAGGAAGGAACATTTTGCTGAAGTCATGGATCCAGAGGGATCTCAGTGCATTCAAAGGAACAACACACTAGAAGTGAAGACTCCAGGTTTGATTGTTGTAATTTTCATTCCTCTATTATAAATTTTTCTACATTACAAGTAGGTGTGTAGATGTGACAACAATCCTTAAATTGTTTTGATTCTAGAGATGTACTCATTCTTCTCCTTTAGGATATATTCTTGTTTTGGTTCCTCTTGTTTCCTTCTTCCAAATAGGTTAACAACAAAGGAAGATGTTTATCCTTCATAGGGAGCCACTTGACTCAGAGGGAGTCAAAACTATTTGAGAAAGAGGAAGAATAGAACCATCATTGAGGCAACCAATGCAATAATGCATGATCAGAATATTTCTATGATTTTGTGGGAAGAAGCATGCATGACATAGTATATGTTCAGAACAAGAGTCTTCACGGGACTTTGAAAAATATAACTCCCGAAGAATCCTTCACCAGAGTGAAGCCTGAGATTGAACACTTTAGGATATTTGGGTGCCCAGTGTATTTTCATGTACCCAAAGAGAAGAAATCCAAGCTAGAACCTTTAGGGAGAAAGGATACATTTATAGGATAACAGTGAATCTTCGAAGACATTCCATATCGACATCCCTAGTCAAAGACAGATATAGACAAGAAGAGATGTTGTCCTTGAAGAAGATATAGCCTTTCAAAGATCCAGAGAATCTTAGATGGAGATTGACAGTGATACAATGCCTTCTCCCCCTTCAGCATTTCAAAGGGAGACAGACATTATTCCAGCTGATCCAGTTGCTCCAGTTGATATGTTCATAGATATTGCATTAGGGAATAAAAAGGCATGCCTAGGATCGCTCTGCAGGAGGCAAAGAAACATACAAGCCTCTCAAGGAACATCCCGAGAGAACAAATACATTTTTCGAGCTACTCTTCATCCATGAGCCACATCATTGATTCTGATATTTCTTGTCAAAGAGAAGCAATGGGAGAATAGGTATGGCAAGGTGCCATAATAGAAGAATACCAGTATATCTTAAAATAATGATGTATAAGATATTGTTCAGAGACCAAAAGGGAAGTCTGTGATGACTTCCAAGTGGATCTATAAGATCAAGCATGTAGTTGATGGAAGTGTAGAGAAATACAAAGAGAGATCTACAGCCAGAGGTTTCTCACAAATAGAGGGAGTTGTCTATGATGAGACACTTGATCCAATAAGCTCGATACACTTCGATCCGTACTATCATCCATGAGTTGGAAACTATATCAGATGAATGAATTCTTGATGAGTTTGGGTTTCAGCAAAAGTGTTGTTGATCCAAACCTATATTATTACAAGTGTTGGTGATGAGAGCTTGATTTTGATGACTTATTCAGAAAGCCTTGTTATTGAAAAAAAGTAAGCCTTGACTTTTGATTTCAAAATGAAGGATCTAAGTATGATTCTCTACTTCCTGGAAGTATGGAAAAGAACCAATGAGATTTTCATGAGTCAAGGAAAGTATACAATGGGAATATTAAAGAAGTTCAGTATGACAAAATACAAAAACAATGTGATAGATTTGAAGAAAATTAATGATGATGATTCAAACGAGATTGATCCACAGTTGATTGGATCATTGATGTATCCAGTTAACACCAGATCTGATTCATGCTATGCAGTGAATATGCTTAGCCAATCCATGAGCTAGTTGAGACAGACTCACTAGAGAACAGTAAAGCATGTGTTGAGATATACACGAGGCATAGTTTGATATGGTTTGAGATATGCCTCCAAGTGTGAAATTTATTTTGCAGGGATATGCCTATACAGATTGATCAGAGAGTACAGTGCACCAAAAGAGCACATCTAATTGTTTTCTTACTGTGAATTTTTCCATGGTTTCCTGATGCAGTAGGAAACAAAACTCTGTGGCCTTGAGTACTACATAAGCAGAGTATATAGTATCGATTGTGCGAAGCAATGTGGCTTCATAAGATTCTGATAGATTTACTTGATCATGAGATAGATTCTATGATGATAACAAGAGCCATGTGTAAAACTCTTTGAGAAACCAGTGTTTCATGATGGATCAAAACACGTTGAGATGATATATCATTATATTAGAGATATGATGCAGAGGAAAATAGTACACATGCAGTACCTTCCTACTCATGAGCAAATTGTGGACATATTCACCAAATTGGCATGATGAAGAATGCCTCCCTAGATGAGAGGGAGTGTTTATGATTGCAGCTATGTGATACATTCTCCACGACACAAACCTGAGAGAGAGTCCCTGAGAGGGGTTTGTGGTTCCTATATGAGACAAAGATGGAACGTAGAGATGGCCTCCTCCTTACAGAGAGCTAAGAAGAACTCCAAATAATTCTCCTATGTAACGCAGTGAGAAAGGAGATCTACAGAGTTGGATGTGCATGTGGCTGAGCACAAGGTGAACGTGTGAAATCCCAAAGTGTTGGTTGCATCGTTATGAGACAAAAATTAAGATGATGTATTAGCCTCCTCTGAGCAGAGAGTTGATGAGAAACTCCAAATGACTCTCATGTGTAATGCAGTGGGAAAGAAGATATGTTGAGTGGATGTGCCTATGGACGAGCACAGGTGAACGTGACCCTAGTGGCAAAGCACTAGTGAAGAAGTGGTACTTATGTGTAATGCAGTGAGTCATATATATGGACATCCCTATGAATGTTCCCCTAGTAGATGAGCACTAGTGGGTGTATAAGATCCATTGTTATATTGTTCAAGAGTCAGACCTTCCTGTAACCCTAATTGTAATGTAAAGGGTACAGATCGGCCCCATTCTGATAGATAATTAATGTAAAAGATAATTAATCTGGTTATTATTAATTATATTGTGAGTTAGTGAGATCGGCCTGTTGTGCCAATAAACACTTGTGTTGACAGGTTCAGTCTAGTATAAGTAAAGGTAAATTCCCCATTGAGGAATCATATCTTTTGTGTGAGTTTGGAAATTTAAGAAAGTACACCTTCTTGGGAAAAGTGCACACCTCTCTTGG
>ML797818.1:224725-239823 GCA_009831015.1 Picea engelmannii | reverse complement strand
CAAGCTAAGACGTCAAGTTTGAGTTTTTGGCCAAATCTAGGGTTGACCAAGTCAAAGAAACCATGACTTACTCTATGAAGTCAAAAAACAAGTTAGATGGGGCTTCTAACTTCAGAGGATGGAAGACAAGGATTGATATCATCCTTGCCAAGAATAAAGTGTTGAATAACATGAAAGGAAAGATCGTGGAACTAGAGTTTGAAGAAGGAAAAGAGAAGGAACCTTAGAACATTGCAGTTTTGGAGAAGTTCAAAGACAATGCCATCAATGCCATGAGTATCATAGTGGATTCTATAAAATACCACTTGATACCCTACATCTCCCATCTTGACTCATCCAAGAAGATGTATGATGCCCTAACAAACCTCTTCTCAGTCAAAATCATTGGACAAGTAATGAGTCTGAAGAATGAGCTCTGTGACATGAAGATGAATGATGATGACAACATAACATCATACTTTGTGATAATATCTCAGTTAAGAGATCAACTACAAGCTATTGAAGAGATCATTTCAGAGAAGGAACTGGTAAACATATTACTCAATGGTCTTCCCAAGACATGGGATGCATTTTCCACAAGCATGAACACAAGGAAGGAGTATCCTACATTTGAGGAACTTTGGACTTGCTGTGCACAAGAAGAATCAAGGATCAATGCAAAAGAGAAACCCCAAAATAAGTACGGTGATCAAGCCTTCACAACAAGGTTCACAGATTTAAGGAATAAAAAGAAGTTTGTCTCCAGGAAGAAACCAAATCAAGAGAAAGATATGTCAAGAATATAATGCTTCAATTGTTGAAAGTATGGTCACTACAAGAGTCATTGTCCCAAGTTAAAGAAAAGGAAGGAAACACACGAAGCATCAATTTTCGAAGAAAGGGAACCCTCAAAGAAAGCCAAGTAGGACAAAACATACTTCTTCTTCTAAGACAAGGTAACAATACTCTTCATAGTTCTTGTATATACCATGTTTTCTGTACATATCTTGCATATATATTTCCTAGAAGATAATATGTTCCAAGAGAAACTATACCTATGGAAGAACAACAAGATAAGGATTTCTATCACTATGACTACAAGTTAGAAAATACACATGAAAGGATGAAGTACATCAACAACCCCTGGTAACAATTCATGTGGAAGTTATTACATAAGTAACAATTGCAAGATAAGCCGAAATCAGAATCAATCTTGAAGAAACCTAGAAGAAGTAAAGACAGAAAGAAGTCAACAATCAAGAGGAAATTGGAGAAAGATGCAAAAAGAAGCATGGAATCTGTTAGATGGAGGGAGACGACTATATATTTCCAAAAGAAGAGCATGCATTCATACATGAAGCAAGGATTAGGAGGGAGCTAATCCTATGATCCATTGAAGATGATGGAGTATATATCCATGTAGCCATGAAAATTCGTACGTGTTTAGTTTGACTTTAGAAGAAGCCTTCTTTGAAAATAAGCCTTAAAGTATCCTTGGTTGTCCATCCACATCCATGATCTTATGATGAAAGAAAGAAGTAGAATCTTCAGGGCCACGGAATCTATAGGAAAATCCATGGACCCAAGAGATAAAGAGAAACATGAGGAAGAACATGAAGATTACAAGAAAGAAAGAAAAGCCAAAACAACCAGTCATTGTATCGAGATTGACAAGACTACCAGCCTGATATGAACTCACTAAAAGAAATCAAGCAGAGGAACTGAAAGTTGTGATGAATAACAGTGTATGGAAGACATATGAATGAAATCATTGCGAGATCCATAACTAGAGGTTCTCCCAAATGGAGGGAGAAGACTATGATGATTTTTTTTTCTAGTAAGCCAGACATACCTTTACATGAGCCATTATATCGGCCACAATATCCATGGTTTGGAGTTTACATCAGATGAATGCAAAGACTGTTCTCCAGAATAATTGAACAAAGAACGTATGTAGAACAACCTCAAGGCCTTGAGGTATACCAGGAAGAGACCTTTGTATGTAGATGGAAGAAGACAACTTGGTGGAGAACCTCCAATGCACATCAGAAGCATGGTGAAAAACCTTCTATAGCGGAGATACTATATCAGAATGGTTACCCAGAACTCAAGGATGATGGATTTCCAATCCATGACAAAGTTCTCATGATGGCATATGAAATGCCACTTGGTTATGTTCCAGTTTGACCCTTGCCACGATGTTATGAGCTAGCAAGAAACAAAATATGAATCCAACAATGATATACTATAATGATCAGAGCTATATGAAGTCCTCAGAGAAAGCCAGTGTGATCCAGATTATTTTTGGCACGAAATGAGAGTGGAGATATAATAAAGAAATGTACAGAGATATCACGTATATCCAATAATATAACATAAATATATCATATATGAAAACATAAACACATAGATACAGTAATACACGATTTCTATTAATGAAAGAAATGTACAGAGACTGTAAAAATACAGAGTGAAAGACTCGCTAGAATGGTGGCAACTTATCTCTGAGAAAAGATGTGACGGCTACTTGCATTCGCAAGAAGATGATTACAATGAGGCTTTGAAGGCCTTTTTACAATAAACAGGAATGCAAAAAACCCTAGACATCCAAAAACCTAATCCTAGGAGATGAAGCGCCAAAAGTCACGTGGGCCCCATTTGGGTAAGTTAGTACATCAACTTCTCGAGGTCGTAACTTTTGCATACGATCTCCTTTTTAGGCGTATGATAGCTCATTGGAAAGGTATCATCGAGGAGATTCATTTTGGGGGTTCAATTTGCCTTTGTCTATCATTGAGAACCTTTATCTCGAAAAACCTTCATTTAGGCCCTCAAAATGGCCCCGGAAGTTAAAACCTGCTAAAAATAGTAAATTGCCAAAATTGCCAGAAAACTGTTTTGAGCCAGTCAGAAAAGGTGGGTGGCCACCGATATCCACCTGGATCAATCCTCCCTCCTTAGGAAGCAATCGTCTCCATTGGGTTGAGTTCCCAGGGGAGAGGGAAAAACGTTTGTTGGATCTGTATCTGGGTGAGCTGCTTGTATTGTTGGAGACGTCACGCTGCTTAGTTTGTGGAAGTCTGTCATGAACCTGTTGAAGCTGAGGCTATTCAAAAAGTCGAGCTACATGAGAGGAAGGTGTGCATAAGGAATCTTTGCGCTTTGCTGCAACCTTGTTGACCTGCTTTTGTTGGATAGAAGGTGCAGGGGGCAAGGCTGTAGTGGTTGCAGTGTCCTTCTGTTCCCCTTTTCAATAGATTGTGAAGAAGCTGAATTTTACAGTATGAGATACTACCTTGCGACACTTTTTAGGTGGAACAATCGTTGGAACTACCTCTGGTATTCTGTAGAGATGACCCCCCAAAGTAACAATGACACTATAGAGTCGAGACTCAAACAACATGGCATCTCCACATATATGGTTGGACCAAGAGAACATCACAGACATCCAGTGGGGCAACATCACATAATACCTCATCCTTGAAGCGTTGGATTCCGTATGACAATCGACACTGTTGGCTAACAGGAAGATCTCGTCCTTGTTGAAGCCACCCGATGTTGTATGGCTATGGGTGTGGTGTTGTCGACAATCCCAACTGTTTGACGACCTCTGTTGAGATGAGGTTTTTCTGGCTTCTACTATCAACAATAAAATGCAGCGGGGTCCCCTTCACCCACATCTGTGAATGAAAAAGGCGCTCCCCCTCTAGAATATCTATTGGTTCTTCTAGTTGAATTGATGTAGTTGCGAAAATAGCAGTGGAGTCTGCGTTAATGATCTGTCCTTTACCAGTATTTTCAGAATCAGATTCTGAATTAGGGTTTGGCTCCTTGTCTTTGATCTCGGCCACCAATGACTGTTTTGAGAGACATTCATCGGTGTTGTGCCAGGGGATTTTGTGGAAATCACACCATTTTTTATTGTCCTTCTTTGTCTTCCCGTGACCCTTATTTTCTTGTGTCTTGGACTGGTTTTTGGGAGACTGTTTGTTAGGGTCATCTTTGTCATACTTTGGTTGTTGCGGATTTGCTGACCTGAATTCTTGTTTGTTTTGGTGCTTAAATTTCTGCTCAATTTTAACAGCATATCGATAAGCAGCACCGAGTGATGAGATGTCCAAAAAATCCATTTCAGTCTAGATGTATCTGTGTAGAGCCCCACGGTATTTCAAAACCAAATGTCACTTGGAGTCTTTGATACCCATATTGGTGTGCAAGGTATGGAAGGTATTGGTGAATTCCATAACTGCTTGGCCCCTCTCTTTCCGCAGTGTGGTCCATCTCATGTACTGGTCCTCATAGTTGCCAACAGGGTAATACTGTTCCTTTACCACATCCACAAAAAAATCCCAAGTGGGATCGGCCCCATATATTCCGGACTCCTCTGTGGAACTTTGCTCCAAGTAAGTTTCCCACCAATGTTTGACATGAGGGAGAGCTTTAAGGAGTGCGAAGGTGATCTTTTCTTTGTCGGAAAAATTGTGAACAGAGAAATAACCTTCTTGTAGAGTTAACCATTTTTCTAGGGCTTCTGCATCTATCTGTCCTTCAAATACAGGAATATAAAAATTAACTTGTACCTTGAAAGGTGAGGTGCCTCCAAAGTGGCCGCTTGATGAATATGCGCCTAATGCTGTCGACAGGCATTTAAGGATGTGGGAAAAATTATCCATCATTTCGTCTCTCTGTTGCGTGAGAGCTTGCTCAAGCAATAGATTGATAGGATCGTATGCTCCGTCATTTTTCTTTTCTTCCACCATTGAGGGTTTCTTGGGTGTGCGAGAGTGATTGTCTTCAAGAGAGACAAGCTCGAGACCCAACTTGCTATACTCGAACCTCGTCGGGGACATGCACTGAAAAAAAATGATCAAGAACATCCTGCTCTGATACCACTGATCCAGATTATTTTCAGCACGAAATGAGAGCGGAGATATAATAAAGAAATGTACAGAGATATTGTGTATATCCAATAATATAACATAAATATATCAGATATGCAACCATAAACATAGAGATACAGTAATACATGATTTCTATTAATGAAAAAAATGTACAGGGACTGTAAAAATATAGAGTGAAAGACTCGCTAGAATGGTGGTAGCTTATCTTTGAGAAGAGATGTGACGGTTACTCGCATTCGCAAGAAGATGATTACAATGAGGCTCAGAAGGCCTTTTTACAATAAACAGGAATTCCCAAAACCCTAGACATCCAAAAACCTAACCCTAGGAGATGAAGTGCCAAAAGTCATGTGGGCCCTGTTTGGGTAAGTTAGTACATCAACTTCCCGGGGTCGTAACTTTTGCATACGATCTCTGTTTTAAGCGTATGATAGCTCGTTGGAAAGGTATCATCGAGGAGATTCATTTTGGGGGCTTAATGATTCCTTTGGCTATCATTGATAACATAGATATCTAAAAACCTTCATTTAGGCCCTCAAAATGGCCCCATAAGTTAAAACCTGCTAAAAATAGTAAATTGCCAAAATTGCCAGAAAACTGTTTTGAGCCAGTCGGAAAAGGTGGGTGGCCACCGATATACACCTATATCATAGTGTTCCAGAAAGAACAAAATACATTTAGATCAAGCATTACATTCTCCGTGATGAAGTCCAGAAAAGAGAAAGTGTCTCACCAATATATATCTCCACAAATGAGCAGATAAGTAGATATTTTGGTAAAGCCTCTGTCCAAAATGAAAGAGTTTGCATGCTCAAGCTGGAGCTCATAGAGACGACTTCCTTATTGAAAAAGGAAGAGACGACTCCCAATTTGGGAGGGATCACAGATTTATGGACAATCATTTTTTAGTTCAAAAAATGCTCAAGGATGAGCAGTTCCTTTCCAGTTTGGAAAGTGGTTTGAGATTTCTGACGGATGGGCATTTTCCAGTTCAGAAAATGGTCCAGATCGAACGATCATTTTCGTAATGAAAATGGTTTGATGGATTGATGATGTACCATAGACAATGATTCCCATTGTGGTTAACATGGGGAATGGTCTAGGACAGTCTCTCTTCTTGACGATCACTCTCAGTAGTGGTCAAGAAGTCTGGTCTGCCTCGTCAGACATCCATTCTTTCGAAGCTCATAGTTGTGAGCAATTTCGAAGAATGGTCTGTTTTGGAGGTTGGTGCAGGACAATCATTCCCTAGGGAAGATTCATTCTCTCTAGGTTGCACTTTGTTTAGTGCTAGAGGAATGGACCAGATAGGTGAATGGTCTAGGTTCAACAATCAGGGATAGACATTCCCTAGGGCAGATTCATTCTCACCAGGTTGCACTTTGTTTAGTGGCGGAGAAATGGCCGAGATAGGTGAATGGTCTAGGCTCAGAAATTGGGACAATTATTCTTCCTTTCTTGAGAATAATAGTCCAGATAGCTCATCATTGATGTTTTACTCTTTGAGGGTAGATGCTCTTCCAGATCTCACATATGTGAGTGGAAGAATGGCTTGGATGATTCAGTTTATATCATGACAATGTTTTCTGTGCAGGTTGATGATATGATCATTATGGAGACTGTATGTCTCCAGATAGTAGATGTATACTACTGTGGTGGTTGTGTTCCACTGATTGTGACTATATGTCATTGATCATGTATCTGTGTGCTACTTGGTGTGGTAGTGTACCACTGGATTGTATTTATGTACTACTATAGATAGACACAGTTGTGTTCTATCGAATGACATTGTTTTGATTTCCCTGAAAACTATCAGTAGTGTTGGAAATGATTATTAGTTAGATGGATGATCAATGGAAAAAGATTCCCTAGAAGGAAAATGGTTGAGGACATTTATTCTTCTAGGACATAAGTCTGGATTAGATTAATAGCTCTTATGTCACTCTGTGGAGTGAATGACTTATCCAACATCATGTCTTATTACTCGGATGGAGTATGGTTTTGAGAGATAATGTAGCTGATGACACTGATAGTGATGATGGTGCTCATGATCTTATCATGAGTTAGTCTATACGAATATGTTGATGTTATCGGGTAAACGATATGTTTGTGCTCAATACCATTACCTTCAATACCCCCCTAGCTAAGAGGGAGTGTTGATATTATGATAGTTGTGGGAGGTATTTACCTCCACATGTAAACTTGACGATAATAGAATATTCCAGGAAGCAAGAAGAAACCCTAATTAATTGGTTAATAACCCTATAAGACAAGTCGACTCAAGAGAATGACTTGTATTAGGTTATTAGCCTCCAAGAGAAGAAGTCGTCTGAAGGAAATATTATATTCTAAAGAAGTAGTACCCAGAATGAGAAGTTGGCCCAGGAAGTATGCCATAATTAGTATAAATACATGAGGCCAGTATTCATTATGGACAGTATTCTCAGAACTACAGAAGCAACACTTGTGCACACTGCAGTTGGCTAGTCTGTGTGCAAGTTTGGAGGAGAGTTGTCGTTGCAGCTGCTGTAGCTAGCAGATTTCGGTTTTGGACTCTCTCTTGGTTATGGTTTGGAATCTCTCTTGGTTATGGTTTGGACTCTCTGATCAACTCTTGTTACTCTTGTTTGGTGCGCTATCCTTGGAGAGAGGTGCACTATCTTGTTTGGCTATTTAGACTAGGGTTTGTTTCCAGAATGATTCTCTGTCAAGGTTAAGGTGCTCAGGGGTGGCTTCGGCCTATGGTTGGGTGACAATAGTGATATTGTCTATGGTTAAATGAGCACATCCACCATATTCTAACATTTCTCAGGATGAGAAAGAGTTTCAAAAAACTTTCTTTGTTATGTCAGAGATGATGAAAGTTTTGTATGAAGATTACTTGGAACATAAGAAACCAAATTTGGGTGAATCTTCAAAGGGAAAAAGTGAAGAGGGAGAGGATCCTCCTCAGATTCCTCCTTCACCTCCATCATCACCTCCTTCTTAAAGTTTAAGTTCTAAATCCAATGCAAAGAAACATGTTCATAAACATAAGAATGAAATGCCATTATTAAAATTTGATGTTAAATTTGAGTTACCCATATATGATGGTGAAGTTAATGCAGGGAGGCTTGACAATTGGGTCAGGTAGATGGAGGTTTACTGCAATGTGCAACAGATCAAGGATGATGCCACACAAATCAAGTTGGCATCTTTGAGACTTGTAGGCACAACTCTCATCTGGTGGAAAAGAAAGTTGCAAAATGGAACACAACAAGTGGGTAATTTATTTCCATCATGGAAAAGTTTCATTTATGCACTTAGGAAAAAATTCTATCCTTTGCATTATAAAGAAAAAACATTAATTGAATGGAAAGATTTAAAACTAAGAAAAGGACAAATAGTGCAAGAATACACCAATTCCTTTTGTAAAATGGATTTGATGTTAGATATCCCTTTACATACATAGGAAACCCTTATGAAGTACATAGGAGGTTTACCTACACACATTAGAAACATTGTATTCATGTTTGGACCCACTAACCTTGATGAGGTTTTTGTTCAAGTGACATACATTGAAGCAGGGAAAACAAGTGTATCAGGGAATTGTCTACAAGGAAAGAGGACAAGAGGAAGTGGCATGGCAAGAAGTGAAGTCCAGTGACAAGAAAGGAAGAGAGGCCCTCTTGCAAACATTGCAAGAAAGAGGGACATGATGAGGACCGTTGTTGGCAATTGCATCCCGAGAAGAGGACAAATTGGTTCAAGGAAAAGAAAGGGAGGCAAATAGTTGCAACGACAACATGACTGATAGACTTGGGATTGGATTCGGGTGATGAATCAAAGGTCTCATTGGTTGGTATGGAAGGTAAAATTGGTGAAGGAATTGATTGTAGAAGTAACTTGTTTCATATAAGGACCATCATGCGACACACTAAGGTTGATACATTAATCGATAGTGGATCTCAATCTAACCTAATTTCCGAAGAATTGGCTAAGCAATTGGGGTTAAAAACACATATGCATCATAAGCCCTACACACTTAAATGGATAAGCAACCATCATCAAATGCACATAACAAAGCAGTGCACAATCAAATTTTATATTTCATCTAAGTATGTGGACGAGGTAAGATGTGATGTAGTTCCATTAAGTGAATATGGAATGGTCTTAGGTAGTCCATACTTATATGATCGTAAAACAATCTTCTACAGGACAAAGAATCAATATCAATTAACCAAAGCAGGTCAAGATTATTTGGTTCATGCTCATCTTGTAAAGGCAAATAAAACTCTTCAAACAATGGAACAATTAAAGAAGACAGTTCAAGCAAGAAACAAACCAATAATTGTTTCAAATGAAGTAATCAATCATAAGCAAGAATAAGAAATGACTTTTGAATGGAAAATCAATCACAGTTTACTTCAAGATAAGATCATGTCATGCAAATATTATAAGTACATAAGCTCATTGGCAATCGTCTTTTTTATGATATCATTAGTAATGATGTCTACATGGATGATAGTGGCTTCAGTAAGATGTGACAGGGTTCAAATGGCTAACAATATGCTGCCAGTTGTCATGATTGTGTTACAATTGATCTTGATGAGATAGGTGCAGAGGACAGAGTTCAGAGACAGAGGACAAGTCGGGTGGCCTATCCCGAGCTTGTTGACTGGTCAGTAACCTTTTGGGGACCAAAAGGTCCTTAGTGGGGAGGTGTGATCCAGAATTGGATCGAGGAGGCGCCCTAGGTGCAGAAAAGGCTCAAAAATGAAAGTTCTCAGAATCATATGAAACCAATTCCATTGTGACCGGATCATCGCGCTGATTCCGACCATATATTTTCTTTCTCAAATGGACACTATATGCGATATTTATCTCACTCTGACCATTTTCCCAAACAAGTAAAAAGTCAATGAGTCAACATGAAAAAAGTCAATGTTGACGTTAGCATGACATCATGATGATGTCATCATGATGGCGTAGCATTGAGACACATGGTAGAATAGTAGCATTTTGACTGGGCAGATGACAGATCCACTCAAATGTTGACAAGTGACACTTTTCGGGCAAATGAAGAGGTGCCACCTGGCCCAGATGTGGGCTGCCATGTGGCACCCTATTATTGGATGGTAGGTTAAAATTTTTGGAGCTCATGGGATTCAAACTCATGACCTGCTGGTCAAGCGCATGCCTTGGAAAAGGTCCATTACCAATGCGCCATGTCTTAGTGCTTGATACTACCACCCACCATTTAATATAAAAATGTTTAATGTGAAGCGAAGGCAAAAAGGGGGAGGCTGGGGCTAAGCCCCAACTCACAGATTTGTCCACAACATAGCACCCCATCTCTTACTATGGGCGCGCTCCACTATACAAGTCACCAAAAGGGGTGTGGATTACACACCTACCACCATACGTATCGGGGGCTAGAACCATGGGTTAGGCGCACCTCACGGGCACAATCTTATACTATTGCGCCATGTGACCAGATATTTCAGGCTAGGGGCCAACGCGCAGCCCTTTGGGTTGGTGCTTGGCCACATTTATGGATGTGACCCTATCCTAGCAAGCGCCCAGGGCCTTTGGGATAATTTTGATATGTTTTTTATAAAGTGTGTTTTTACCTTATAACAATGGATTTTTTTTGTGATTTATTCCACTAATATTGGAGATTTTTTGCCCTTTTTGGGGGATATTGGGCCCTTTTTGAGGCCAGATATTGGGGGGAAGTTGGGAGATGGTTACCAACCCCAGATCTATATAAAAAAGGCCTTCTTGAGGCCATGGGAGGAGATTTAGAGAAGATTTATGATGAAGGAAAGCCAAGCCAAAGCCATTTTTATGCAGGGAAACTGTTGAGGAGCGCACCTTTGCAGGCCATTTATGGGAGCTCCGGTCATCCTATTTGAGTGTCGTTTCTTCTGTTGGATTCTTAAGATCTGGGAGAACAAGACCATATTAGTTTTGTAACCTTTTGGAATTGTTGTGATGTACTTATTGATATTTGAACAGAAATAAGAAAGCCTCACCCACTGAGACAAAGGCCTGGAGACGTAGGCGAGATTGCCGAACTCTGTTATCACATTGATGTTATGGTTTGTTGTTGTTTTATGCTTCATTTCAGTTATGTACATGTTTATATGGATGTCACATTTCTTCTATACTTCTTCATCTTTCTTTAAGCTTCCTAATTGGTTAATCAACACATGCTTAATAACTCAACCATAGTCGTGTAAAAGATCTTTTCAGATCAGTTGTATATCCATATTTACGGATAAGGTGTGGAAGGTCACCAAAGGATCACTGGTGATAGAAAAATGAGAGAAGGTAGGTACATTGTATTTATGTATTGTTAATATTGACTCTTCTATAGATTTAGCTTCTACAAGAGTGGATACATCACTGTGGCATCATAGGCTTCGACACATAAGTGAGAAGGGGATGCAAATACTCCAAAAAATAAATTTGTTGACAGATCTTAAACAAATTGATTTGGATTTCTGTGAGCATTGTGTTTATGGAAAATAGAAGAGAGTCATATTTCTCAGATTCAGAAAAGAAAACAAGAGTGAAAGGTTAGAGTTTGTGCATATGGATGTATGGGGACCAACTCAGGTATCATCTCTTGGTGGATCTTGTTATTATGTTACTTTTATTGATGATGCAACTAGAAAAAATTAGGTTTATTGCATTCGACAAAAATCTAATGTTTTTTATTCTTTTAAGAAATGGAAAGCTTTGGTTGAGAATGAGATAGGAAAAAGGTTGAAGTGTCTCATATCAGACAATGGAGGTGAATATTGCAGCAAGGAGTTTGATGATTACTATTCATACCTTGGGATTCGTAGAGAGAAGATAGTTCCAAGAACACCACAAGAAAATGGTGTGTCAGAAAGGATGAACATGTCACTCATGGGGTGTGCAAGGAGTATGATATTGCATGTTGTTTTTCCCTTATAGTTCTAGGCAGATGTTGTAGATAATTTTGTTTACTTAATAAAGAGAGGACCTTCAAGCTATTTGGATGGTAGAATTCCAGAGGAGACATGGACAGGTAAAAAGGTAAACTATTCTTTTTTGAATACTTTCAGTGGTGAAGCATTTGTCCATATTGATAAAGGAAATAGAACAAATCTTGTCCATATTCAACGATAAGTTCATGTACAAAGATCAATTGCAGGGAAAGAAATGGGAAAAAGAAAGAATAGAATGCAAAGTACTTGATGAGATCACTGAAAAAGAAATTCCAAAGGTACTAGAAAAACAAAATGTACAACAACATGAGAAACATGTACCTCAAAATCCTGCAAGTGTTGTTAGAAGATCTACCAGATTAAGTAGACCCTTGAACAATACTCTCCTTCATTGTATGAAGAGGCAATGCATGTAGACACTAAAAATAAGTGGGAGAAACACATGAAAGATGAAATGGATTCCTTGGTAAATAACTAGACTTGGGATTTGGTTGAGTTGCCTGCAGGAAAAAGAGCATTGTAGAATAAATGGGTTTATAAGTTGAAGGAAGAATATGCAGGCAAAAAGAGGTACAAGGTAAGAATTGTTGTAAAGGGGTTTGCACAAAATAAAGGTATAGATTTTGATGAAATAGTTTCTCTTGTTGTTAAAATGACTTCAATTAGGACTATTTTAAGTCTTGTGGCAGTAGAAGATTTACATCTGAACAATTAGATGTAAACACAACTTTTATCCATGGGGATTTGGAGGAAGATATTTATATGCAGTAACCATTACGGTATGAGGTCAAAGGGAAGGAAAATTTGGTATGCAAGTTGAAGAAGAGATTGTATGGCCTAAAGCAATCTCCAAGGCAATGGTATTTGAAGTTTGACAGGTTTATGACAGAACAAGGTTATAGTAGATGTCATTTTGATCATTGTGTTTATTTTAAAAATCTAGAAAATGGAAGTTGTATTATCTTGTTATTGTATGTAGATGACATGCTTGTTGCAAGGTCTAATATGCATGAGATAAATGTGCTCAAGAATAAATTATCTAATTCATTTGCGATGAAGGATTTAGGTGCTGCAAAGAAAATCCTTGGTATGAGAATAACATGAAATAAGAAAAATTGCAATTTGACATTGTCTCAAGGTGAGTACATAGAGAAGGTGTTGGAGAGGTTTAGAATGCATAATGCAAAACTAGTTAGTACACCTTTGGCCAACCATTTCAAATTAACCAAAGAAATGTGTCCCAAGACAGAGGAGGAGATAGAATACATGTCAAGGGTCCCTTATTCATCAACAATTGACAACTTGATGTATGCGATGGTTTTCACAAGGCCAGATATTGCACATGCAGTGGGAGTTGTGAGTAGGTATATGAACAATCAAGATAAAGAACATTGAGAGGCAATAAAGTGGATTCTTGGGTATTTGAAAGGTATTGCTACTCATGCATTATGCTTTGGAGGTTAAGACATTGTTCTACAGGAATACGTTGATTCACATATGGAAGGTGATAAAGATAGCATGAGGAGCACCATAGGGTATGTTTTTACTATAGGTGGAACAACAATAAGTTGGATTTTGAAACTGCAAAAGGTTATTTCACTTTCAACAACAGAGGTAAAGTATGTTGCTGCTATAGAGGTTAGTAAAGAGATGATTTGGTTACAGAGGTTTATGGAGGAATTAGGAAATAAGCAAGAGAATAATAGGTTTTACTATGGCAGTGAGAGTTCCATTCATCTTGCAAATAAATCAACCTTCCATTTGAAGACTAAGCATATACATCTCAGGTACCATTTCATACGATCTGTCTTGGAAGATGGACATTTGAAGTTAGAAAAGATACACACTAGCCAAAATCTTGCAAACATGTTAACACAGGGAGTAACCATGGAGAAACCGAGTTACTTCTCAGTTTCAATTGGTCTTCAAGCATGAAGGTGAAGGTGAGAAATTTTCCAGGTCCAAGGTGGAGTATAGTCTAGCAGGTACAACAACAATGGAGTTGTTGTTATCAATCTCCAAGTGGGAGATTGTTGGTTGTGGAGCTTGATTATCTTCCTGTTTCAATAGGTCTTTGTTTTCAGTCATGTTTACATCCCATGAATATTGCACACCCCTCCATGAGGGGAGGTTGCATGGGGGGATTTCCCCCCTGCAAGGTCTAGGGGGCTTATCCCCCTAGAGGAAAAATTTCCTTGTAAATGTGTATTGTGATTTCATAGTAAATCTAGATGGTTCATTATAAGGTCGCAGATTTGACGGTAGAAGTTATGTTAGCATTTTTTTCCTTAGAAGGAAACCCTCTTTTATGAGGGAAATGTATTGCGGCTATGTATCATTGTGAATATTGTAATCTGAGAGAGGAGATTGTGAGAGAAAGAAGAGGAAGTTATAGCGGGTGTGTTGTAGGTTGTATCCCTTCATTTGTTGGATAATAAAAAGGAAGGACCTATCAATTTCTCTGGTGGACATAGCCCACACTGGGTGAACCACGTATATCTATGTATCTATTGTATTGTGTATCTTGTGTGTTTTATTTCTGCATTTGTTTTTATTTTATTGCTCTGTGATCCTGTTTTTCTAACAATTAGTCTTTTTGATAAAACATTGCCACTTGAAAATGATCTTACATAACAATATCATCCACAAATGGTAGAATTTTGAAATATGGATAGCCTAAGAAACCACATTGTTTTTTGAATTAATATAATTACCCATTCTCATTAAAAAAAAACTTAAAACACTATATATTTAAACCGATCTATATCTAACTTAGGTCCTTTCGCATTTTCATCCAAATATACAATGAATTCAAAATAACAACTTCCCCCATATGAAAAGAGAACATGTATATGCATAACCATCATATGTATTGTTTTTTGTTTTCCATCTATTCTTCCACTCCATTTGTATACTAATGTATAATAATTTTTGCGTCAAAAGGCATTAGTTCTATAATCTAGTATGATAGAGATATTGTCACGTAGGTAACACTTACATCATCATATGTTGGCTTCAAAAGGAGAGATGTGATATTTACACCTAATATAAAAATACACTATGTAGATAGATAAAAAGAGAGATACCATAGTTAACATAAATAGAAATAGTATAGATATGATATTTATATAGAAATATTGTTACAACACAAATACATATATCTTGACAATATATATATATATATATATATATATATATATATATATATATATATATATATATATATATATATATATATATATATATATATATATAT
>ML797818.1:190044-208558 GCA_009831015.1 Picea engelmannii | reverse complement strand
TGAAACTTATATCAACATATGAAACAAAAAGACTAATCAAACACCAAATTACTTTGCATAATAGATAATTTAAAACAATGGCTTTGATTAGTCAACACGCAAGCATGCATGCAATCAATCCAAATACTCTGTCTACATCATCCAAAACTGAATTGCTTGATTTCTATTTCACATGTGATACCACTTAGAACATGGGTAATAAATTATTATGGGATATGATTGGATTTGTATTGAGCGAAAAATGATTTTACGAAAAGAGAAGAAATGTATAGTGTTCTTTTCCTTTATCAGTTCATACAATTCAATCATATAAGATCAACTACTATGAGAAGATCATCATTAAATCCTCTGTATGTGTCACCCAACAAAACTTAATGTTCCATACTTGAAGCATGTTCCCAATTTATTTCTTATTTTAATTTAATCTTTTGCATAATGGACATTTTTATAAAACCAGAACATGGGATTAAAATGGATTGGGGACATGAGGGGTTTGTAATGCATGAAAAATGAGATTATGGAAGGGAAAGAAAATGTTCAGTGTCATTTCATATTGTGAGTAATTTTCCATACATACAATCAAAACTTTAAGACCTATGTTCATCATCCAAACTAATTCCTGTAGATTTTCACAACATAATCTTTTCGTATCTATGCTTTGTTTTATTTATTTAAAAAATATTAATAAATATCCAAGAATATTCTGCTTAAAAGGTCTATACACAGAGATTCAAAAAGATTCATCATAACTTATTGAGAACATTGCTCAAATGTTCATCACTTCATACTCTGTCAACTAGTATATATATGTTTCTTATGAAAACCCAAACCAACATTTCAATGTTCATTTTGAAACTCATACCCATAATAGATACAGAGTCACCTACCTTCGCATACACACAAGATGCAACCAAACAAATCCCACTACTCAAAATTATCAGAGAGAAGTAGTTTATTTTTTATGCAATAGGAGCCAAAATGTCCATACCTGTTTAGAAATTCCTAAATAACCATGAAAGAGTTTCGAATGACTTTTATTCAACCACCGACCAAAATTTCAAGCTCAAACCCTCAATTACTAGCTCCAGAGAGTTTCAACAAGACTAAACAAGCAAGAAAGGTGGTAAGCCTTAGGCGAAAACTCCACAGTATGTACATTAATTCTCATTAACTTCACGTCACCTCCAAAATCGGATGGAAATACCCATAAACACCACCAACTTTCAACCACAACTCACACCCAATTATATGTTACATAATGGAAGGCACACAATTCCATATCAAATTTCAAAATCCCATCACGTACTACGATACACATGTATTCAAAGTTGCTATTAATTTGAAGTTCTTTCCACATGGAATGACCAACCATTAATTCCTTTTAACAAATGACATGAACATTATAACATATCTGATGTTGAAGTATATTGATTCTAACCATGCTTCGTATGAAACAATACTCTAGGATACTATATGTTGTAGCGTAATATTATGTTGTCAGACAATATAGTTGTATCCCTTTTATAACATAACAAATATTATATATATATATGATATATTCATCAAGTGTTAGCATGGTAATAAAGGAAGTTAGAGCTAAACACCAATTTTGTATGACATATATACAAGGGTCCTTTTATCTTTTATTTTGACAAGGTAACCTATGTGATGCACAACTAGGTTGTATAAGAATCATATGGGCCTTTGTATCATTCACTTATTTTTAATGAAACTAACCATGCATATGTGTAATAAATATAGGACTTCAAGAGATAAATGTTATGTCATCACTGCTAGAGAAATCATATGTAAACTAGAATCTCCATGAGGAAATGAAAATTTAACTTTTCTTAGTTTCTCTTATAAAGGATCACACCTATAGTTACTATCTATATAATAATATTAATAAATATTTATAGGGTGTATTCCAACTCTTTGAATGCAAGGTCTAGTTGTGCATTTTTGCGTCAACAATTGGTGACTCCATAGGGTAGGCAATCTTTATTGACTAGAAATCAATAAACTCTGGTTTGACTTGAGCTTTGCTGCTGAAACTTTGCAAATTTTTTTGATATGCTCTTATTGAAAGTAGTATGGAGGGAAGAATGGGAAATAAGAAAGAGGGAAGAGTCATGACCATCAATATTTTAGCAAAGCACTGCAGGTACGGCAATAGCTATAACTAGTACTTCAAACTCAAGGAAAATCTTATCATCTTTGTTTTGTTTTTATTATTTTCACAACTGATCAACAACATTTTGAAAATAAATGATCTTTCTAGCAACTTGATTGATCCAACTGACTCTGACTCAATGAAAAATGGAAAACTGGAAAATAAAATAACAAAACAAAACAAAACTTATGTTAAAGTAAGTATAAACAAACTCAAATAAGTATATACAAAAAGCAAGAAAAGAAACTAAATAAATGCAACAAACCTAATCTGATATACCCCTTCATGTAAAAATAATTTTTTTCTTATATATATATATATATATATATATATATATTAGTTATGTACATGGGAAAACAAGAGCAACAACTTGGGATTCAAGAAGGATGCCACTTAACATAAAGGAACACATCATCTACTTTGCATGCATGGTTCACGATTGGGGAGACTTTGCAAAGGGAAAGCACATTGTCATGCCAACCAACAAATGAAGAAGGTGATGAAAAATGACCTATCAAAACCCAAAATAAATGATCACCATATTCCAAGACTTGGCAACCATCAAGATGAGTTTTTCATCTAATAAAGTTACCGACTTAATGAGAACTGTGTTAGAAGTAGGCCAAAGCAGAAAGAAAGGCTATTTTTGGGGAGGAAGGAATGCACGAGGAAAGTGACAACTTGAAGGAAGAGTAGCACACGTGCATGCCTAACGACATTAGGGTTAGGATTTTTGTAATACATTGTAATGGATGATGAGCCAGAAACATATAAATATAGATACCTAGGTCTCATAGAGATAGCTAGAGGGAGATAGAAGGCAATAGTTGTAATCCAAAGAGACAACATAAGAGAGGAGTCCTGGTTTGATGGCTAGTTGTAATGATTTTGTCATATGACCTAGTTTTTAAGTTGTTGAGATGTAGAGAGAGAGGAGGGTAGATCTTGAGGGTTAGATAATAGGCTGAGGATCTTGGTGCGATCTAGTCCGCCTCATAATATATCTCTACCCGACTGAGAGGATTCGTAAAGCGCACGACGCTATAGTTTTGGAACTGCCATAATAGAAGAACATAAGAGATAGATATTTGTGGGCGTAGCCCATGAGGGGGTGAACCATGGTAAAACCTATGTTATGTGATTGAATCCATGTGTTTCTTTACTGTTTCTAAGTAGATATTAGCATGTTGAATGAATGAGTTGATTATATTCCATGCATAATCATGAATGGAAATATATTTCTTTAATAAGTTAAATAGAAATCTTAGCACACACTTCTCAAATCTCCACTCAATCCTGAGTTGCAAACACTTTAGTATTGCAGTCACCCATTAAGACTATCTCGGGTGAGATTGCATAGTGCACTCTATGTGCTGCATTGCCTTCTGGTTTACCAGGAGGGCCGATAGTTTTAGAGGCTTTGTTGGAACCCTAGTAGACTTGAACCTTGGGTCAATCATGTTAAATATATAAACTCAGATAACAAACCAACAAATGGTTTTGTTGTTGTCGATTGGAAAAATATAGGATTGAGTAGATGGGATCTGTTGAAAATATGTTAAAAGAAACATCAGGCCTGCGGTAAGGAGGGTCAAGAGAATACTGAATCAGACAACAAGGAGGTGAGAATGAGTCATTACTAGGGCATGTTGAGACCGTGGAATCCTACAAAAGTAGAGATCGAAAGCTGGCTGAAGACAAAGGAGTTGGAGTTTGCGCAGAAAGATAACAAAAACCCTAGAGTAACACCGTGCAAATATATTGAGAAATACGTGTTTATTGATTTGCATGAAGTATTTTTCTGTGATTTTCCACACTTATTGCAGGAGTGGATATCGAGGTTGAAGGATAAACACACAAAAAACTGGATCCGACAATTAGAGTGGACCTCAATTTGGATTGAGTAGTTACAACAGGTGAACAACAAATTCGCCTGCGCAGTAGATTTTTGGCTCGACAATATTGTAGAAGGATTTATAACAGAATTTGCATTAGATACAACGAACTCGTACAATGAAACGAAGAAAGAGTTTCTACGTGGGCCTCGAGGAAGGTATATTCGATCATTGTATACTTCTATTAATATACTGATGTATAAGAAAGGTGTAATGAAAATGGAATCAGATAACTAAACTTCCCTACGTGCATGGGGGAAGGGGGGAAGCACTAACAGAAAAAGGAAAAATGGAAGGAGAAGTGGATAAAGGAAAGGAGGAGGAAGCCTTGGACCTAATCATGATGGGAGATGACCAGATCAAGCCGATCATGGTGATAGCTAGAAATACGTTCAGTGGAGTACCCTACCAATACAAGGTAAACACCAAGAAGAGAGTCTTAGCCGTGAGGGAAGGCTTAGAAAGTGATGAAGAAGAGGTAGAAGATCTTTGAGCTGTGGCGTAGATTGAGGAATCCTTTGTCCAACCTATGAGAGGAAGATGATAGGTCCAATAGCGGGAAGAGAAGGGAGGCAACAATCCTATCCATATTAATGTCAGTGTGGAACCCTTAAAACCATGTGTGACTAATACACTAAAAATAACACCACCATTTAGACAACTGAATTTCGGGAGAAGAAAGACACCAGGAAGTACATCTACACAAGGAACAACAACTAGAGGAGCCAGTTTAGGAATCACTAGTTAAGTATCTACATCGCGCGAAGGTAGTAGTTCAACATTCAGGATGACAAGACACGATCCCACCATTAGGTTACTAGAATTCAAAGGAGCAGCATCGGAGGACCTGAAAAAACACTTGTTTATTTGTGAAAAGATCTGGGAAGAAAAAAAGATCACAGACGAAGATATTAAACTTGCACAGCTAGAAATTACACTATGGGATCACACAATGGATTGGTATATGAGCTTAGCTACAAAAAATCCACCAGGGACAACTAGAACAATTGTGGACATCAAGAAATTGTTGATAAATGAGTTTCAGAAGCCAATCTCAGAGGACCAGTACATGAATGAGATGATAGAAATTAGACCAGAGATTTAAGCGACTGAAAGGAAAGTTGAAATATCTCATGACAGATATGAAACACAGGCACCTATTCATCAATTCAATACTACCACACTTGAAATATCCACTATGACAACAAAAGTTTCATACACAGGCAAAGGCTCTGCAGGAAGCCCTACAACTGGAAGAAAACCAATATCAATAGATAGATCCAACCATTGAAGAGCCGAAGGAGAATTTGAAGAAATTAACTTTCCAGCTAAACCATAACAAAAGTAAGGACAAATGAGAAGTCGTTTGGTGTACTACATGTAGGACGAAAGGACACCACGAGAATGAATGTCCAAAATTCACGCAGTATATGGTAGCAGGAATGTGAAATTCATTACGAAAAGGAGGACTATGGTGCAAAATCTATAAGAAACCATGCCATGATCCATATCACTTCCCAATGATGCAAAAATACCAGACAGTCCCAAAGAGTTCATATTGCAACTTTTGCAAGTCAGTGGGCCATGATGGAAAAGACTGTAGAACTATGGATTTGTTGCGAGAGAGGAAATCAGATACATATAGGGTGCATGTTGAAATGATGACCGAGCAACAAGCACCTCAGTTTAACCAAGTACTATCCCTATACAACACTGCGCAGTAGTAGTATAATACTGCGCAACAACCATATAATACCATGCAACCACACTACAACACATCGTAACCTCAATACAATACCGCGCAGTACAATCAAGCGCCTCCATATAACGTGCCGAGAGGAGATCGCGCTGGATACATAGGTGGAGGACAAGAAAGAGGAAGCTTTGGAAGAGGTAGAGGACTAGTGGTATGTCACAACTGTCAAAAACTAGTACATTATGCAAGAGAATGTCCACTTCCACCAACGACTTGTATGTATTGTCGTGCACTGTATCATGACACGGAAGAATGTTCTATGTTACTAGGGAAGATCCAGGAAAAGAGGAATCATAACAACTAGAATGTGCAATGGATTTCAGTGGAAGTAAGGGATGAAGGATGAAACATCAACATAGTTATGCATGAAGGAGCTAAAATAGGAAACGACGCAGTCCAATAAGAGCCAGTACATCACCAGTGGGTGAAGAAGATTGTTGAACCAAGGAAACAGTTCGATGTGTAGAATGAGAAGGAAACATTTAAGCAAGACAGACAAGAAATTATGAAGCAAGACATCGCATCGAAGTCAACTACACAACAGAGTAAGGAAGTACTAGAGTACGAGATGCCTCCATCACTAGATCATAGCAAAGAAACACAACCCCTGGGATAAGTAACTATAATCAAAGGTTTTTTTAAATCATGAGTAAAAATATTGAATGATCCATCCTCTTTCAAAATATTTCAAAATATATTAGAAATATGTAGCATAGAGATAGAAGGAAAACTAGAACAAAAAATAGTCAATCACCTACATACAAGGAGAAGAACCAGTAGGGAGTTCAGGATGAATTCCAACATCAAAGATTTCAACATGGGAGATATTATAATGGATATAGGATTTGAAGTCAATGTATTACCCAAGAATACATGGAAATTTATGGGGGATCCCACATTAGGATATTCACATGTTCAACTGAAACTAGCAAACCAAAACAAAGTTCTCCCAATTGGCAGACTGAAATGAGTGACAATAGACCTGGATGGAGTGAGCACTAAAGTAGACTTTGAAGTGATTGAAATAGTGGATGAAACAAAACCATATCCAACAATGCTTAGCTTGGATTGGGATTTTGAAAACCATGCCATAATAAATTTAAAGACACGAAAAATGAAATTTGAGTCAGGAGAATGCAGGGTCATTGCACCATTAGACCCATCGAAAGGGGAGAGGTTTGTAGAGCATACTTGCCTGGACTTGGAAGAAATCAAGCAGTTGTATAGAACAACTGCGTGCGATGAGGATTGTGTAAGCCCAACTGCAAATGGGATACTTAGTTGGCGAAGCACTACTTAATGTATGATAGACTCAGACATAGGTTTAGAAAAATGGCAACAGAGGCTACACGAAGTTTCTGTTGATTAAGGTTGGTTGTCATTGATGTCAACCCTTGAAGAAATTCTGGTAGCGAATTATGGTAGCACAAAGGTTTGGGTAATGGAACCAAGGTTGTTTCATGTATAATGGTATGATTTTTAATATATTTGAATGTAATATTATTCTATATGGATAGTACATGTCATGCCATTTCTGGTGGTATGTGGAACATCACATAACTCCTCACGGTTTGAGAGTTATGGCCTTACGAAGTTGGAGGACCCTCATATGTTGGCTTGAAACCCCAAAAGATCAAAGAAGTCAAAGAGATTGCAAAGAAGAAATTGTTCTTTAAAAGGTAAAGTAAAGTGACAAACTCAAGAAGGATTATTTAAATAATAAAGTGAAGTGACAAAATCAAAGAAGATCATTTAAATGATAAAGTGAGGTGACAAAGTCAAGGAGGAATATTTAAATGATAAAGTAATGGAGAAATTTCTAATTATGGAAAGTGGTTAACTCTAAAAATGAGGAAAATAGGTTAAGTGACCTATAAATGGGTTAAGTGACCTAGAAATGGGTTAAGTGACCTAGCAATGAGTTAAGTGACCTAGAAATGGGTTAAGTGACCTAGAAGATGTTATTTGGAGAGTATAAATAAGAGGCAAGGCTCTCTCTTTTTAGATCACACTTGAGAATATTGAATATCTGTAGGTGACTGAGGTAACCAAAAGATATCTAAGATGAATTTCAGAGGGAAGGTGAAGAAAAGAATGTTGGAATTCAAGGGAGGATAAATTCTTTTGATGATGTTTTCTAAGGTGTTTTGGGTAAAAACGTCATAACTTCTTCATAAAAAATACAAATTTAGTAAGACCAAATGTGTTGGTTAGAGTACATTCTGTAGTATGTTGTGTAACATTTTCAGATCCATTCAACAAATATTCCATGTGGGGCATGCTCTACAAGGTCACTCTCTAGAATAAGCCATAATTTAGCAAAGCATGCCATTTTTCTATAACTCCTTTTATGAGAGGTTCCAAGTAGTGACACTTGGAGGAATTGTATAAAACAAACTGAAGAAAATTGTGTACTACTTTTAGATCTTTATTCATTACAGGCACATAGTTATGATTATTTCAAGTTAGGGTTGTTGACTAATCCAAAACTAGTCATGTGAGACTAAAGAAAAGTTTGATGAAAATGTTAGTCTCTTGTTGTGAAAGTTAAGGAAGGTTTGTAGGTATGTGATCATATACACCAGGTCTATTACATAGTTACAAATCATAGGTGGATGATGAAATTGACGAGGGCTTTTGGTTAAGGTACATGTTGGGTACATGTTTGAGACAAGTAGTTGATGAGTTGGCACACAAATGAGGTGTATAGTTTATGATGTTGGTAAATATTGATGAGTCATAGTTGATGAGTAGTTGAAACATGATTGGTACATGGTTGGATGCACTTGTTTATGGTACAAGTTGATTACAGGTTGTTTGGTACAAGTTGGTGCATGGTTGATGCACTTGTTTATGGTATAGGTTGATTACAGGTTGAGGTACAGGTTGATGCATGGTTGATGCATGCTTTAGGTTTATTGGTACAGGTTTATAATGTTATATCTCACAGTGATAGTGTGACAGTGGTTCCATCATTCTAATTCTACTTCAGGGTGGTTGGACGGGGCAAGGACAGGTGGTTGTATCCACCTTCTGGTTGTAGCCGAAGAACATAGGGGGTTGTAGCCTCCTTCTGGTTATAGCCAGAGAATAGGGGAGTTGGATCTTCCTTCAGGTTGTAGCCTGAGAAACAAGGGGGTTGGAGCCTCCTTCCAGTTGCAACTGGAAAACAAAGGAAGGTGGTGCTTCCAATGAGTGTAATTCTTCAAGACATATAAGAAAAATCATTACGTGGTTTTCTCCTGCTTTGGGTTTCCACGTAAAACATTGGTGTATTGTGTATCTGTATGATTTTTCATTTGTTCATTGCTTATTTACTTTGAAATTATTGGATTATAATGCTACATTGATATAACACTTGAATTATATGGTTAAAAGGATTAAATTTCTCTATTACTGATTCACCCCCCTCTCAGTAATCCAACAATTGGTATCAGAGCAGGTTCCTTCATAAATCAGTTTAACCACTGAAAGGTAGATCATGGAGAGCAACAACTTGTATAAAAATGGAATACCCAGTTCAATGGACAAAAGTATGCATTTTGGAGCATAAGGATGAAAACATATATACATACACATGGATTTGAAATTTGACAATCAATTGTAGATGGATACATAGCACCAACAGTTCCACCAACAAAGGACAAAGCAGTGAAACTTGGTCAGAATGATTCCAAAGCCAAAAATGCACTTCTGAATGGTCTTAGTGAAATGGTATTCACCAAAGTTGCACATTGTAAATCCGCTAAAGAGATTTGGGACAAACTTCAAAATATTTATGAAGGACGTTCAAAAGTCAAAGCAGCAAAGCTTCAAACTTACAGAGGTTAGTTCGAACAACTTAAGATGAAGGAAGATGAGAATATTGCAGCTTACTCTTTACGAGTTAATGAAATAGTAAATGCAATCATAGGATTGGGAGAAGAAATCAAAGAATCTGTAATTGTTCAAAAAGTACTAAGATCTCTTCCTATGAGATTTGACCCTAAGATATCAACACTAGAATAAAGATCAGATCTAAACTCAATAAGCATGGATGAATATTACATGGAATCTTCACAACATATGAAATGAGAACTGAACAGGAAAATCCAGATATAAAATAAGCAACCTTTAATGAATCCAAAAAGTCAAATAAAAAGGGAAGGCAAAAAGAATAACATAGCAACAACAATGACGTCTTAGAAGATGATGAAGAAGTGGCCAACTTTGTCAAAAGACTGAACAAGGGAACCGATGGTAGGTATAGAGGTAAGCTTCCTTTAATTTGTTTTAATTGTGATGGTATTGGTCATTTTTCTAACAAATGTCCTTATAAAAAAAAGAGAAATGATGAAGGTTACTCAAAAGGAAAACAAGCATATAAATGCAAAAGAACCAAAAACAAAGTTTTCAAGAAAAGTTTATGAACCAAAGAAGACATCTCATCATTAGATAAAGATGAAGTCAATGGCAGTGAGACATAAAGAGTTCTATTCATGGTAGTAGAAGACTCTAATAAAGAAGACTTCGAAGAAGAATATAAAGAAGCCAAAGAAGAATATGAAGAAGTCGAAGAAGAAATTGAAGAGGCAGAAGTTGACTACCGAGAGGAATTAATGTGTTCCATAGAAGTTATCATAAGACAAAAGAAGAAAAACAATAAACTACAAGCAGAACTAGACAAGAAATAAGACACTCAAGAACTAGAACAAATGATCACAAATTTGAAGGTTCAAATAGAAGAAGATAAAAGAATTGAAGAAGCACTCAAAGAAAAACTAGAAGAAAAAGACAAGATCATTGGAAATTTGGAGGCAGAGATTGTCAGATTAAGAAAGGATATTCAAAAGAAAAATTTGTAGAACAACTCAAAAGTTTTGGATGAAATTGTCAACAGTCAAAAATATCATCATGAAAAGTCCGGACTTGGATACAATCAGATAGAAAAAGGATCAAGATCCAAAACAACAAAGCAAGAAACATATCCAAAAATCTATGCAGAAACAATCAAGGGGGATAGGAAGATCTATAAGGAAGATTACAGGGACCCTCCTACACCAAGAAGATTCATATTTCATAATAAAAAACCGACAGATAGGCCTCAGGAAAAAGAAGAATTTGGAAGATTCCCTTCGTTCAGAAGATCTTCAACTCCTAGGCATCAAACTATCATTTTTGGTTTATGTTATTCATGTAATAATTTTGGACATAAAGTTGTGAATTGTAGAGCTAACAATAGGAACACAAACAACTTTGAAAGTCATACACAAATGGGTTATACAATAAGGCCTAGTGAAAAACAAAGAAGAAGTTACAATAGGTTTGAATCTTTGAGCACTGAAGTGGAATGTTACAAATGTAACAATTCTGGACACATGGCCAAAGATTGCAGAATGACAATACCTCCTAGAGAACCACAATAGAATAACAACAATCACAGACAAGAACCTCATAAAAGGACATGGATAAGAAAGAAGGATTAGTATAGCAATGAACAATGCACACTCTCTCTCTACAATCTAAGTAGAATAAACGTGGTTGGTATGTTGACAATGGCTATTCAAAATAGGTTTCTTACATTACAAAAGGAAAGAGATGGATCAGTCTCCTTCGGGAATGATGATTCAGCTAAAATCATTGGAAAATGCACAGTCAGAATTGGGAACAAGAATACCAAGGCAGAAAATGTTCTACTAGTAGAAGATATGAAACATAATATTCTAAGTGTGAGTTAAATGTGTGACCAAGGTCATAAAGTTACTTTCGATTAACAAAAATGTGAGATAAGAAAAGAAGGTTCAGAAAAATTGATTGCTACAGTTGTGAGAACTTCAAGCAATATATATGTATTAAGTGAAATTGGAAATGAAAAGTGTTTTCTAGGAAAGGAAGATGAAATTTGGCTATGGCACAGAATAATGGGTTAGCAGAAGAGAAGCAGTCAGAGAAATGCCCCGGATCACGAAACCAACCAACACTTTATGCAAGCATTGTCAACAAGGAATCAGACAAAGACCAGGTTCAAATCAAAGGAATATTCAACGACAAGACCACTGGAAATTGTGCATACTGATCTAGTTGGACCAACTACAACAAAGGGTTTAAAAGGTGAGAAATACTTTATGTTATTAGTTGATGATTATACAAGAATGACTGCAGTTTTCTTTCTCAAGAATAAGTCAAAAGCTTTTGAAAAATTCAAGATCTACAAGGAAATGGTTGAAAATTAAATGGATTCAAAAATCAAATGCTTGAGATCTGATAATGGAGGAGAATTCAATTCAAAGGTATTTATGGACTATTGCATCAGTCATGTAATAAAAAGGCAATTCTTCGTTGCTAGGACACCTCAATAGAATGGAGTTGTTGAAAGAAAGAACATGACAATACAGGAAATGGCTCGAACAATGCTAATGGATTCCAAATTAAGAGATATATTTTGGACACAAGTAGTGCATACAATAGTTCACATTCAAAATAGAGTAATGCTCATAAACAACACTGAAAAAACTCCCTACGAGCTATGGAAAGGAAGACCAATAAATGTGAAGCACTTCAGATTTTTTGGAAGCAAATGCTACATCAAAAGAGAAGATGGAAATATGGGAAAGTTTGAATCTCGTGTGGACAAAGGAGTACTTGTTGGTTACTCAAGTACAAGGAAAGCATACAAGTGTTACAATCTAAGATTGAACAAAGTTTTAGAAAGCATCAGCGTAACAATTGATGAAACAAGCAGACCAGAATCAAAGGAAGGAGAAAATGAATCAATGGAATAGTTTTTCAAAAAAGAAGCAGAAGATGAAAAGGAAGTAGAAGAGGAAGATGAAGAGAATATGACAGAAGCAGAAGAGAAAGTTCAACAAGTGCCTCCAAAGACACCTAGCAGAACGAGTACAGAAGAATCATCCTTCAGATCAGATTATCTGAAACAAAGACATAGGAGTTGAGACTAGAAGAAGAATCTGTTCACCAAAACAAACACACCTAGCACTCACATCTATGATTGAACCAACCTATTTTGAAGAGGCCAGCAAGGATGAATTTTGGAACAAGGCCATGGATGAATAATTGGATCAAATAGAGAAATATGACACTTGGGAATTGGTTCCAATACCAAAGGATAAGAATGTGATCGGCACAAAGTGGGTATACAAGAATAAATTGAACAAAGATGGATAGGTTACAGGGAACAAAGCTATATTTGTATGTAAATGATATGCATAGTTTGAAGGAATTGACTATGAAGAGACATTTTCCCCAGTTTCCAGAATGGAAGCAATCTGATTGCTTTTAGCTTATGCATGCTCCAAAAATATTAAAGTGTATGAGACGGATGTAAAATCATCTTTTCTGAATGGGGAACTTGAAGAAGAATTCTACATTGAACAACTAGAATGATTTCAGTTGTCAGAGAATGCAAACTATGTGTGAAAATTAAAGAAGGTCTTGTGTGGTCTAAAACAGGCTCCTAGAGCATGGTACTCTAGACTGGATAAATATATATAGCAGGCAGGGTTCAGAAAAGGAAGTGCAGACACCAACCTCTACATCAAGGTAAGTCAAGATAATATTTTATTAATTGAAGTTTATGTTGATGAAAGGTTAAGCTAGAAATTTGCAAAGGATATGCATAATGAATTTGAAATGTCATTACTTGGAGAACTATCCTTCTTTCTGGGACTTCAAATACATCAAAGCAACCATGGAATTTTTATTTCTCAAACCAAGTATATTAGATAAATGCTAAAGAGGTTCGGAATGGAAGATTGCAAGCCAATTATCACTCCCATGGAAACCAATTGCAAGTTAAGCAAATATGATGATTCAAAGTCTATAGATAAGAGGAAATACAAGTCAATGATTGGCAACCTACTATATGTGACATCATCCAGACTAGATGTAATGCAGGTAGTTGGACAGGTGGCACGACTTCAATCAGCACCAAAGGAATCACATGTATTAGCAGTGAAGAGAATTTTCAGATATCTCAAAGGAATAGAAGAGTTTGGATTATGGTATACAAAAGAAAAGGATCTATCTCTTATTGCCTAAACAGATGCAGATTGGCAAGGTTGTATTGATGACTGACGAAGCACTAGTGGAGAAATGTTCAACTTGTGTGAGTGTTTAGTATCATGGCTAAGAAATAAGCAATCATCGGTGTCTCTATCTACAGCCGAGGCAGAGTATATTGAAACAACATCATGTTGTACATAGGTTCTTTAGATGAAACAAACTTTGACAGATATATAGGTTGAGTACGATGATCCCATTCCAATCTATTGTGATAATAAAAATGCCATCAGTATCTCAAAGAACTCGATGATTCACTCCAAGACGAAGCACATTCCAATCAAGTATCACTTTCTACGAGAACAGGTTGCAAAAAATAACATCAGAGTTGAGTATGTGGGCACAAAAGAACAAGTGGCACACATCTTTAGAAAAACACTTCCATGGGAAGCCTTTTGAGTATCTTCGCCAGAGACTCAGATTTATTTCTAGTCCAAAATGAATGATTTTGAATGCTTATCTTATATGTCTTAGATGTGCACAAGGAATCACCATAAAGAGGAAAATTCAGTCAGGGGTAGCATCCCCGGATGGAAAGATACCTTTGCCATTCATGACAAAAGGGGAGAGATTCATTAGATGTAGAGGACAGAGGCATGATTCCAGGGGGAAAAATGGTCACAAAGATGTAGAGGAAAGAGGAATGGTTCCAGGGGGAGCATGAGTGATATGACTTCAGTATTGCATGAAATGATTTCAGTATTGCAACAGAGCGTTTCCATCAATGCCAAAGGGGGAGATTGTTGATTAAGGTTGGTTTTCATTGATTTCAACCCTTGAACAAAGTTCAATAGTGAATTCCGGTCGCACAAAGGTTTGGGTAATGGACCCAAGGTTGTTTCATGTATAATGGTATGAGTTTTAATATATTTGAAGGTAATACTATTCTATATGGATATTACATGTCATGCCATTTCTGGTGGTATGTGGAACGTTACATAACTCCTTACGATTTGAGAGTTATGGCCTTACGAAGTTGGAGGACCCTCATATATTTTCTTGAAGCCCCAAAAGGTCAAATAAGTCAAAGAGCTTGCAAAGAGGAAATTATTATTTAAATGATAAAGTAAAGTGACAAAGTCAAGAAGGATTATTTAAATAATAAAGAAGTGACAAAATCAAAGAATATTATTTAAATGATAAAGTGAGGTGACAAAGTCAAGGAGGAATATTTAAATGATCAAGTAATGGAGAAATTTCTAATTATGGAAAGTGGTTAACCCTAAAAATGAGGAAAATAGGTTAAGTGACCTAGAAATGGGTTAAGTGACCTAGAAATAGGTTAAGTGACCTAGAAATGGGTTAAGTGACCTAGAAGATGCTATTTGGAGAGTATAAATAAGAGGAAAGGCTCTCTCTTTTTAGATCACACTTGAGCATATTGAATATCTATAGGTGACTTAGGTAACTAAAATATATCTAAGAGGGAAGGTTAAGAAAAGAAGGCCAGAATTCAAGGGAGGATAAATTCTTTTGATGATGCTTTCTAAGGTGTTTCGAGTAAAAATGTCATAACTTCTTCATAACGGATCCAAATTTAGTAAGACCAAATGTGTTGGTTAGAGTATAGTCTATGGTATGCTATGTAAAATTTTCAGATCCATTCAAAAAATATTCCATGCGGGGCACTCTCTATAAGGTCGCTCTCTAGAATAAGCCAGAATTCAACAAGGTATGCCATTTTTGCAATAACTCCTATTATGAGAGGTTCCAAGTAGTGACACTTGGAGGAATTGCATAAAGAAAACATAAGAAAATTGTGTACTAATTTCATATCTTATTCATTATAGGTACATAGTTATGATTTTTTCAAGTTAGGGTTGTTGACTAATCCCAAACTAGTCATGTGAGACTAAAGAAAAGTTTGATGAAAATGCTAGTCTCTTGTTGTGAAAGTTAAGGAAGGTTTGCAGGTATGTGATCATATAAACTAGGTCTATTACAGATTTACAAATCATAGTTGGATGATGAAATTGACGAGGGATTTTGGTTAAGGTACATGTTGGGTACATGGTTGAGACAAGTAGTTGATGAGTTGGCACATACATGAGGTGTATAGTTGATGATGTTGGTACATATTGATGAGTCATAGTGTATAGTTGATGACAGTGGTTCCATCATTCTACTTCTACTTCAGGGAAGTTGGATGGGGAGGGGATAGGTGGTTGTAGCCACCTTTCGGTTGTAGCAGAAGAACATAGGGGGTTGTAGCCTCCTTCTGGTTGTAGCCATAGAATAGGGAAGTTGGAGATTCCTTCAGGTTGTAGCCTGAGGAACAAGGGGGTTGGAGCCTCCTTCCATTTGAAGATGGAAAACAAAGGAAGTTGGTGCTTTCAATGAATGTAATTCTTAAAGACATATAAGAAAAATAATTAGGTGGTTTTCTCCCACTTTGGGTTTCCACGTAAAACACTGGTGTATTGTGTATGTGTATGATTGTTCATTTGTTCATTTCTTATTTACTCTAGAGTTATTGGATGATAATGCTGCATTGATATAACACTTGGATTATATGGTTAAAAATGATTAAATTTCTCTATTACTAATTCACCCCCCCTCTCAGTAATCCAACAGTTTCCACAAGAATATGTGCAAGAATAGATCACACAGTAAGATGGGTAGATATGGAGATAAGGGAACCACCCAGTTTCCATGGGGTAAACGATCTAGAAGAATTCTTGACATGTTATGAAGATGAAGTGTTAGAAAATTAGATGCTCTTAGCACTCGATATAGCACTCAAGGTCACACCTGCATGATGGTGGGGCGCACACAAAGAAACAATCAACTATAGGTACCAATAGAAGTGGTTACTACGCATAAGGTTTGGCGATGAACATAGAAGCAACCAACAGAAGAAGTACGATGGACAGGGGGCACCAACAGAACACTTGGAGAAGTGTAGAGTGCTGTGGAAAATGACACCCTTGGAGGAACGACCTGATCATTTCGTACATACCTTAGAAGGTATACCAACAAACTGGTATACATACCAAGAACTGTGCAGAGGAACTTCGAGCTAGATAATATTGCGACAGAATTACAGTCACTTTCTTATTCGAGCATGAGAACCCCAACATAGATGCATCACTTAAGCAGATAAGAGGGGTGATATTAATTAAGGAACCAAAAGTCTAACTCATAATAGAGGAACAACAACGCAATAGACAGATAGTGAAAGAACTATTGTCATGCTACCATGTGTAGGAAGAAGCACCGAATGAAGACGATTTGCACGATATTTAGATCAAGGAAGAGGAAGGAGAAAGAGAAGTGGAAGGTCCACCTCAAGAATCAGAGGTAATTTCTACGCCAATCAAGGTGAAGAAAGTCAACATTGGGACAATTGAGAATCCCAAAATGGCCAACATTAGAGACTACTGGGATGAATAAACAATAGAAAGCATAACAGAGTTATTGCACGAGAACAACGACCTGTTCCCTACAACATTTACCAAAATGAAAGGCATAGCGGGAGAGCTAGGAGAAATGAAGATACCACTCAGAGTTGAAGCAAGACCGATCAGAAAATGACCATACCGACTAAACCCGATATATAAGTAGAAATTTAAAGCTAAGATCGATAGAATTCTCAAAGTTGGAAGCATAGAACCAGTGGAAGAATCAGAATGGATAAGCTCGATGGTAGTTCAGGAGAAAAAGCAAGGTAGGATAAGAATATGCATAGACTTTAGGAAGTTGAACGATGCATGCCTACATGACCTTTTCCCTGCACCTTTCACGAATGAAGTGTTGGAGAACGTAGGCGGACACAAAGTTTACTCATTCACTAATGGATTCCCAGGCTACCACCAGATCAAGATAGCACGAGAAGACAGATACAAGACCATGTTTTCTACAGAATGGGGATCCTATGAGTACATAGTCATGTTGTTTGGACTGAAGAATGCGCCAACAATATTTTCCAGAGTAGTCATTGTTGCATTTAAGGAATTTATCCACCAGTTTATAGAGGTATACTTGGACGATTGGACAATCTACAATCTGTTGAAAGACCATGTAGATGTCTTACGACTAGTGTTAGAAAGATGCAGGCAGTGTCATATATCATTAAACATCAAGAAGTGTATTTTTGGAACACCGTTTGGGATATTATTGGGCCATATAGTATGCAAGCAAGGTTTACTAGTAGATCCTACAAATATTGTAGTAATCGTTAAATTTCCACCACCAAAAACAATTCGTCAACTAAAAGAAACATTGGGACACACATGATACTACAAGAAATTTATCAAAGGGTACATGCAGATCATCGCTCCAATGGAGAAAATTGTTAAGGAAAGATAAAAAGTTTCAGTGGAATGAATATTGTCAACACGGTCTGGATACACTGAAAGAAAAGATAGTAACAAAGACAATACTAGTATTTCTAGAATGGGAGAAGACATTCCACGTACATGTAGATGCATCAGCCATAGCCCTTGGAGCTATTCTGGTGCAACCAGGACCAGAAGATTTGGATCATCCTATAGAATTTGCGAGAAGAAAACTGTCAGAATCAGAGAAGAACTATAACACTACAGAAAGGGAAGGCCTATCTATGGTCTACGCACTGCAAAGGTTCAGACTTTACTTACTGGGAAGACATTTTAAGATGTTCACAGATCACTC
>ML797818.1:162506-190009 GCA_009831015.1 Picea engelmannii | reverse complement strand
ACTACGGTTTCAAGAGTGTGATTTTGAAGTAATAGTCAAGCCAGGGAAGTTGACTGTAGGACCTAACCACCTATCAAGGGTAACTAACAAAGAAGAACCTACAAATTTAGAGGACAACTTTCCGAATGCACAATTATTTTCAGTCCAGATCATTGATGAATACTTTGCAGACATCATCCAATACTACGCCACATGAATATAACACCCCGCAAAAGAAAAACCTAGTAGTCTGGGTTGTATACTATCAGCTGATTATAGGATACTTATACAAAATTGGTGCAGACAACATCTTGCGAAGATATGTGTTAGAACATGAAAGACCAAGGATTTTAGTAGAATCCCATGAGGGAATAACAAGAGGACACTACAAAGGAAAATCTACCACGCAGAAGGTATTGCGCATAGGAATATGGTGGCTGACCATTCACAGAGACTCGAAAGAGTACTACCAAATATGCGACCTCTGTCAGAGGGTTGGTAAACCCAATAGAAGGGACAAGATGCCATTGCGACCACATGTAATGTTGCAGGAATTCGACAAATGGGAAATAGATTTTGTGGGACCAATTAACCCACCAACAAAGAGGACAGGAGCAAGGTACATTATCACCATGACAAAATACCTGACAAGATGGGCAGAAGAAGCACTAGTCAAATATTGCAACGCAGAAACAACAAAACACTTTCTATTTGAGCAAGTGATCACTAGATTTGATTTCCCAAGGATTTTGATGAGCGACCAATGAAATCACTTCATTAACAAAACTATTAAGGTTATGACTGAAGAATTTTAAGTCCATCATCAAAAAAATACTCCATATCACCCACACACAAATGGAAAAATAGAAGCATTTAACAAAATCCTTGAAAATGCACTGATGAAGATCTGTAACGTCAACAGGGATAATTGGGACCTCAACATACCAGTAGTATTATGGGCCTACAGGACCACATGCAAGAATTTGACAGGACACATGCCATTTAGACTAGTATATGGACAAGAAGCAGTGGTGCCATTAGCATTTCTGGTACCCAGTCTGCACATAGAAGCGATTACAAACATGACAGAATGAGGCATGGTACATGATAGGTTGAATCAACTGATGATCATGGAGGAAGATAGGATCCTATCAGGGTTCCACCAAAAAGTTCAGAAATCAAGGGACAAACCTTGGCATGACAAACACATCAAGAAGAAAACTTTCAAGGAAGGAGACTTAGTGTTGATGTATGACAGTAAATCCATTCAACATCCAGGAAAACTCAAAATGCACTGGTTAGGCCTATACAAAGTAAAAATTGTCACAGATGGGGGAGTTTTACAGTTGAAGGACTTAGGAGGCACATGAATCAAAAGGATGATCAATGGGAGTCAAAAGAAGTTGTACAAGGACAGTTGACCACCCACAACTTGAAAGTTATCGTGCAATTTAAAAAAAGGGGGGGGGGGGGGGCAGGATATCAAATGGTACCAACAGAGGTATAGTGCAATGAAAGGAGAAGGAGCACACACACTCATGAATACGAGCCCAACGAAGACAAGGACAATGGTCAATTCAACACAAAAACAAGTGGGAAAGGTGGAGATGTCAAACGAAGTGCTAAGTGACGAAAACTAGAAGAATTGAATGCCAAAAATGGATGACGAGATGCTGCATTAATTGTGCCAACTGGAGACAGCAAGGGAAAGTAGTGGAAAGTACAAAGGAACCAACAGTTCATTGAATCCATAATAAAGGTAACGTCTTCAACAATTTTCACATGACACCCATACAAAGCAAGGACGCGGGACCAAAAAGCTTATCACGAAATTGGAAAAGAAATAGAGCGATAGAGAAGACGTAGCAGAGAGTGAAGTTTGTAGAGGTTGCAAAGGCTACTGAGCTCGACGAATGACTAGTTTTTACCACCATGGAACCACCTAAATAGGGAGATAGGAGCCAAACTTCCAGACAACCCAAAGTTAGGACCAGAGAACAAACACAATCGCAAGAAAGTGAACAACAACCATTTCTACCGCTAGAAGTCATTAATGTGGACCAAATCCCATCATCGGATACAACACCAGGATGCCCAACACTCATGGTAGAGGAAACCCAACAGACAGAACTTGCGGGTATGGACATCGATAGTCTAGAAGAGGGGTAGGGCCAACAAAATGAATATGCAGGTAGCCAAGTGCAACCAAAAAATCCTATAGAAGATCCGAGAGTCAACGGGATAGCTCCAAATCAGTAAGAAATGACCGATCCAGAAGAGTCGCAAAAAACCGTGTCGAAACGCCCACAGGAGGGAGAAGTGGAAGATGTCAGTAGTTGACCAGAAAATTATGTCGAAGAATGACCAATGGAGGCTAGAACCTCGAGTCATCCACCACTGCGAAAGGACAAGCAGAAGGTACCTAGGTCACCGAACAGAAAACCCACTGTAGCAATTGTTTTTTCATGCATACAAGAAGGCGTACGGGTAAAAGCATATTTGTTAGGTTATGTAGAAAAATTAAGGTACTCAGACCATGATGTAATGAACACAGACAAGTTTCTAGAGTTCGCTAAGCAAGTCTACCTACAAATTGTGGGTGTAGATCCCTTTAGGGAACCGATTCATTAACTAGTCTAGTGGGCAACAAGACTAGAGAAAAATGGGATTTTAGGTCTATTGGACCTACCACACTTTGGCAAAGGCTAGTATGAAAAAAATTGCATCAAGTAGTTGATGGTGGTCACACATGGCAGATATCTATGGCTGGAAAAACTTGTCTCAATATACGTAGAGCTCATTGTGCACATCACAGAGATTCCATCATGGGGCATGGATCTCGCACAGTTCATCAAGGAAAAAAAAAAAGGAGAAAACACTAGTCGAGGAGATGAAAAATAAATACGGCATCAAAAGGGGGATGCACAGAATCATTATCAAGCGCATTAGTGACATCGCGACAAGAATGGCCACAAAAATTATGGCCTGCAAGCTGCTCACAAAATGTCACAAGGAGGAAGTCCCGACTGGGTTTGTCGCAACTGTAGTATAGTGTGCCGAGGGAACCACAATCAGCTAGACCCCTTATTTGTTGAATTTGTTTCTAGAAGACTGCAAGGATGCGTAGGATATGGGGACAAAATTTCATTATTCATGGCCGATCATTTTGATAGCCATTATGGGATAGAAGGAACCAAACTATGCATTTTTTTTTCCACCAGACCCAAACCCAATCATAGATCGAGATACTTGTCAATTAGAGCCACTTCAGATGCCAAGAATAAAAGAATGAATGTAATTTCTAAATTTGAAGGTTCAAAAATTAAGGTTTCCTCATAAACCCTATGCTCAGCTGCAGCTGCTGCAGATTTTGTGACAGATTTCATCTTTGACTCAACAATCTCTCTGGTAAGGTCTAATATCCTCATCTTGAAAAGTTATTTTTTATTTTTACTTGTTTCAGGCAGGATGACTACCAGTACCAAGCTTGACGAAAATCTTGAAGGAGTTGATGACTTCTGAACATGGAAGTACAGAGTAATGCTCATTCTAGAAGAGAATGGCCTTGCAAGTTTTGTTGAACACGATATTGAAGAGCCAGAGGGAGATGAATCCAAAGCCAAATATAAGAAGGATCTTATCAAATCAAAGTGGATCATTGTCGATTCCATCAATAACCATTTGATTCCTCGTGTTTCATCATTAAAAAACCCAAATAAAATGATGGATGCCTTATGCTTTCTATTTGAAGGTAAGACCATCAATCGGAAAATGACCTTGAGGACACAACTCAAGAATGTAAAGATGCAAAATTCAGAAACCATTCAATCCTACTTCACAAGAGTGTCCTAGATTAAAGAACAACTTGAAGCTATTGGAGACTTAGTCTAACAAGCTGAGATAATGATGACCACATTAAATTTTCTTCCAAATTCTTGGGAATCCTTTATCCAAGGAATCTTCTCTAGAATAAAGTTAACTAAGTTCAACAAGTTGTGGGAAGACTGTACTCAAGAATAACCCATATTAGAGGCAAGAAAGGAAAATATAGAGAACAATAAAGATCAAAGAACTAATAGTTCATGCAAGAACAGGAAAGAACAAGAAATAATTTCATAAATATCTCTCAATATTTAGATCCTTCATTTTCCAAAATATGGGACATATTGCAAGAAATTGTCCCCAAGCAAAATACCAAGATAAAACCAGGAAGTTTAAAAGGAATCATGCCCATTTCACAAGAGAAGATGAACCTGATTGGAAAAGAACAAAATAAGATTATATATATATGAACTATATCTTATGTGATATATTACTTAGCACTTCTGAAGCACTTGATTCATATCAAGTGATATTGATAGCTATATCTCATTTCCTTCCACATTAAAACTTTAGGGAGTAAAAGAGGTGGAGTATTTTTGTATCATGAGGGTGAAGTACAAGTTGCGAAGTAGTAGCATTATTCATCCAAACATCATACAGATCAAAGAAATTAGTCGAACAAATGCATGATCCAGGTATGCACCCTTCATATTTGATTTCGGTTTTAAGTTTATTAACATTACATTTTATTCATTTTTTATCTTATCTTGTTGCATCTTTATCCCTGGTACGGGAATAAGAAAAAGTCTCATTTAAAATCAATAAATAGTTTATGTTCTCAGGGGTGGAATATGTAAATGCCTATGGTTGGGTGAAAATGATGTGACATTGTATGGTAAAATGAGCATATTATAATATAACTCATGGTGTTTTTCATTTTCTCAATGAGAAGACTTGGTCAATGGATAATGAAGCCACCTTGATAGGAAGCAGAATTCGTTTGAAGTATGACTCATCTTTTCATATTTTTATTTTGTTATTTTCCACTTAATCATTAGGTTGTTATCACCTAAGGATCACCTAATATCTAGGTCATTATCCCCTAGAAACCCCTCATTTTAACCCTTAAAACCTACCACTTCTTCCCTGAGATTCTAGCCTAATTTCCACTTGGTTGTTGTTATCCTTCATTAAGGGTGCGACCAAAAATGGTTGGTCGCTCCTTCCCTTCATTAGACGAGTGAACAAATGGTTTGGTCTCACTTTCCATTCATTATGGGTGAGACCGAAAGGCTTGTTCATGATTTATGTCCTGTCAGGTCACGATCGGGTCACTCTGTCCATGTGTATGGGTTGCGACCGAGCCTAGAAGCTCCTATTTTTGGACCGGTTGCAATGGATGAGATATCCCACCGATTTCTTGGGATTTAGTCTTGAGAATTATTCCATTATGAGATAGATTATATTATCATATTAACCATATGGCCGTATCCCTAAATCCCTATAAGAACCAATCCATTTCCCATGGGAAGGAAGGAGGAAAGAGATAGCAAAGTTACTCTAGTGATTTGGTTGCAAGACTTGTGAAAGGAGCTTGGAAGGAGGCCATATCTTCAGTCTATATTTGTAAGTTGTAATATTTATTCTTTCATTAATAGAAGACATATCGTATGTTTCCCTATATTCAACTGTTCATATAAGTTTATGTATTCATTGGTAGAGGATTAGTATAATTGTGTATTATGATATACTATTAGATTTGTTGTGAATCCATGTATGATTTCTTATTTTTTTTTTTCATGTATGAATCAAATCTAGGAACATCCTTATTTTATGTCTCTATTCTTGTCTTAGGCACTGGTAGTACCTAAGGGATCTCATCTCTTGCAGGGTGCAAAATCCCTACAATAGATTGGCGACCATACTGGGGAATTTATTCTCCATGTATTAATCCCTTTAGATTGTTGAAATTTTGAATATTCTTTCTAAATATATATTCCCTTTTAAGTTCTATTGTTCCATTAAAATCATTTCCCCACTCTTTTTTTATTCTAGTTGAAGAAACCCATATCCCATATCTACCAAATCTCGCCCAGATTCACTGTTTTTTCACTTCCCAAGTTCGGTGGCACCTTCCCTGTGTACACAGAGCGACCAAACTCCTTCGGTCACACATTTTTCTCTATAAGGGAGAGACCAATCTCATTTGGTTGCACCTTTTTCTCTTTAAGGGAGCGACCAACCCTTCTCTTAGGCTAACCAAGAGCGACTAGACCTTCCAGTCGCCCTTTCTCCCTTCACAGGGAGCGACCGATCACTTTGTCTCCCTTTTTAGGGAGAGACCATTATCCTAAGACTCATATTTGAATATCTATCCTTAAAAAAACTCACTCATATATGTTTGTTGTGGTCCTTTTCAACACTCCATATCCACCATGGATATGCCTTAGATTCCTTGCTGTGAATTTTACATTTTTTTTTGTGAAATTTTTTGCATTTTTTCTTGAAAATGTTTTCTCTCTTTCTGTATGCCACTCATCTGTCATATTATTGAAATTATTGTTGCATTGGTCTAACTAGACCTATCTTCCTTGACCTCCTCAAGTAGTCTATAGATCCTTGGAATCTCCCTGAGAGATTGTTTGGAGAAATTTATCTTTGATTGTTTTCCCACTCTCGCTTTGATTGATTTGAGTGTTGATTGCTTTTCAGTCATTTGGAAGACTCTTTTCATTTTTGAAACCTTGCTCTTTGCGTGTTTCAATTTGGAATCTTTGCTTTCTTCCATCTTATATACTTTTCATTGCATTACAAATTGTAGATTGAAAGAAAAGAAATAGAAGGAATTCCTTTCAAATTGCATTTACTTGAAAAGAAAAAGAGAAAGTATATAATTTAGTTTGCGTGTTTTCAAAAGTAGATTAAGAAAGTTGTTTGCCTTCATATTGCAAGAAATTAATTTCATTATTTGGCATTGTTGTCCATTTCATTGAAAATAAAATTAATATTGCATGTTGTTAAGTGATTAGTTGTCATTATAAACGAGTAAATAACTCCCCTCACTGCTTTAGCTAGATTTCATAGAAAAGGAATTATTCCATTGCATCATTCTCTGCACCTTTTTGGAGTTGAGTCCTTTAAAAATCACCCCTTTCTCTACCGCACCCTTGAGTAAACCAACAACCATAAAATCAAGGGCTTAATAAAAATTATCTAGTAACTTTTCTTTTTTTTGCCTATACATCAACAAAAGATCAAGATAGAGATTGGGAATAGGCTACGAGGTGAAATCTCAAAAGAAACTAAAACCAGCTTAGAATCTTGTGATAGGGAGAGAAAATCCATTTTTTGTATAAGCATAGTCAGGACCCCCATCTCACATGGGGATAAACACAAGGTCATGTGCAGGAGAGCAACAAATATTACCCCTCCGAGGCATAACCAAATGTAGTGGAACGTTAGTATATCGGGGGTTCTTCTTGAGAATCGACTTTTTTCATTTGGTCTCATAACTTTGTGAATCTCAAATCCATTTGCGGTCCTCTAGATATTTTTTTGTTCCTCTTTTTCTCATTCCTATTGAAGAATTCCAGACTTGATATATTGCACATGCTTTCGGACCTGACTGTCGACTATACCCACATGGAGGTTGAATGCGATATGGTAACCTTAGTGGCCATAATACTTAGGGTCTATACAAAATGTGACATTGAAAGAGAGTCTTCATTGTACCTAGGGCATACGTTGGTCAAACTCACTCGAGCTCCTTGGAGTGTCACCCATGGATTTTGTCACAAGGGGGATTGCACCAAGGTGTAAGTGTTTTAAGAAGGTAGCTAACATAATTGATCCACCCACTCATCCCAACCCCTTCTCACATGTTCCTGCGATGTTGGATTTCATCACCAACTAGTAGGTTCGTTTTTAGAAGTTATTGGTTTATTTGGTTTGCTTTATAGATTTTATAGCATGTGCTCTTTGTTTTCTTAGTGGACCTTAGGGCTGAGTCTATATATATGGTGTCAATTCTTGGGAATAACAATGAATGAATCCCTTTTCCATGGATTTCATTTGTTTCTCCTTCTACAGGACATGTTGGTCCACCTTACATCACCACTTTGACTCTTCCTCGTCTCACGATTGGGTTATTGGTTTGGTTATTTTCCACTCCGGTGAATGTCAATGCTCCTAATGCCTCATTTGTAAACAATCAACCATGGATCATCATCCTCATGTTAATCCTCCACATTCTTCTCCCGTAGGGTATTCTTCCCCTTATTCTTCTTCACCTAGTGAAATATCTACAACGAGTAACCAGGAGGACAAGAAGAATAAGAAACGAAATATTAAGAAGAATAAAACTAAGAAAGAGGAAAATATTCCAACCACTGCAGGACACGTTGGAAGTGATCAACCAGCCTTTGGGAATCATGTTGGGAGTATTGATGGTGTCATCAAGTCTAAAAAGAAGAATCGTAAGCCCAAATTCCCTTGGTGGATTTGCAAGCGTGATCACCTTCTCAAGGATTGTCCTGGTATTCCCAAGATCATAGAAGTGCAGTATCAGGTTTCTTCTCAATTCGTGTCATCAATCACTACAGGCCATGCTGGTGAAAACCCATTGACTAGTAATCAGATTGGAAATAAGAAGGGTAAGATCAAATTTCCTTTCTTGTCATGTAAGGAGACGCACCACGCCTACCTTTTTCCCCACATGGATGAATATTCCTATCTGTTGAAAAAAATTGTTGATGTTCAACAACTTCCAACAAGTTACCGTAAACTCTCTCCCAAATAACCATTAGTTGATGAACTGGTCAATCCAGTTCTCCCCTTGTTCAGTCGATTTGATCAAGTGGTTAATTTGGTTTCATCCTCAATTGATCCATTTGATAAAGTGATTGATCTGATCCCATCATCGATCGATTCCACTCTTCCCTCAAAGAGTGAAACCCTAGTAATCGATCTAGTCCCTCCTCTATTGATCCAGTCCATAAAGTGGTTGATTTGATATCCCCATCAGTCAATCCCACTCCTCCTATGAAGAGTGAGGATGTCGCTCAAGTCTTTCTTGTCAATGTGGATTCCTCTAGAGAAGGGGGAATTCCACCTGTTCCAACGACACCCCCCTCCAACCAATGTGATTACCATTGATTAGGATGCTCTAATAGAAACTCATCTTCCTTCTTCCATGATTTTCCAAATCATTTTCAAAATTATTGGTAGGCATATTCCTAACACTATAATAGATGAATGAGATTCTTTTATCATCCTATCCTCAAATGCTTAGCAAGCTCTTGGTTCACCTCATCTTGCGTTGGTGACTCAGAATCTGTTGGATTTTAACAGAAGGGTTAGTCAACCTTTAGGGATCCTTCCTCAATTTCATGTTAATTTGGGGGGTGGGGGGGGGTGTGGAATGGTCTACCTTCATGTTATGGTAGTCCACGATACCTTGGACTTTAATTTTCTCCTCGGGCATCACTATGTATATGCCATGAAATATTTTGCGTCCACACTCTTACGAGTGATGTGTTTCCTTCACATCTGACAGATAGTGACATAGACCAGCTTTCATTCATTGGCACTCATATGATGGTAATCCATCATTCTTCCCTAAAATTTTCTTATATGTCAACGTCATCCGCCCCATCGAAGGTCAACTATGTGGTAACTTGTCCCATGCATTCAACTCCGAATGAGAAGGGATCTTTCGCTTCTTCTGACTTAGATCTGGTAGTTGACATGGTGATCTCTTCGATAGGGATTTTAGAGTCCGATATCCCTACCCTGTTCACGCCCCTAGACATGTATACCTTCCAGAGTGTTGTTCTTCCATCTCGCGAAGATCCCTTGGAATCCATGATCGAGGTTTGTCCCTTGAAAAATATTCCTTCCATAGTGTTATCCTCTTGAAAGCCATGATCAAGATGATAGCTATGACCATAGTTCTCATTTATTTGTTAAGCTCGTTAAAAAATGAAACAGAGGTCTGGGGATTCGACCCACCACAGAGCATAGTTTCTTTTTTATTTCAATCTCATTAGAAAATGAAACTGATCACCAAGCATAGTTCTTTTCCTGTGTCAAGATCGTTAAAAAATGAAACAACTACCTCTCCTATTGAGTTGAGTTTTCCATTACAACTCATAGTTGAACTGATCTAGATTATTTTCAGCACAAAATGAGAGCAGAGATATAACACAGAAATATACAGAGATATTGCAAGAGAGACAACATATAACAGAGATATATCAGAAATATAACAGGAGTCATAGATATACAGTAATACATGAATTTTATTAATGAAATAAATGTACAGAGACTGTAAAAATACAGAATGAAAGACTTACTAGAATGGTGGCAGCTTATATCTGAGAAGAGATGTGATGACTAGTCACATTCGCAAGAATATGAGGCCCTAAGGGCCTTTTTAACATAAGGAAATTCCAAAACCCTAACCCTGGGAGATAAAAATCCAAAAGGTTTGCAGGCCCTGATGGAGGCAATTGATACGTCAACTTCCCGGGGGCGTAACTTACTTTTGCATACGATATTTGTTTGGGGTGCTCAATACATCGTTAGAAAGATCTATCTGAGGACTACAAATTTTGATGTGAGAAACATCGAAGGAATAATGATGTTTCTCTCTGGTTTCCCAAAAAATGTCATTTAGGGCCTCAAAACAGTCCTGAAAGTTTGGGACTTGAAAAAACTACTAAAAATAGTAAATTATCAAAATTGCAGAAAACTATTTTGATCCAGTTGGAAAAGGTGGGTGGCAATCAATATTCACCTGGATCAATCCTCCCTCCTTAGGAATAAATGGTCTCCATTGTGTTGAGTTCCCGAGGGAGAGGGAAGAGTATTTGTTGAATCTGCATCTTGATGAGTTTCTTGCCCTGTTGGAGAAGTTTCCCTGCTTATCTTGTTGAAGTTTGTCATGAACATGTGGTTGGAAGGGTTGGACCTTTTTAACCTGTTTGGCTACATGAGATACTTGTGTGCAGAAGGAATATTTACACTTTGTTTCAATCTTGTCGACCTTCTTTTGTTGGATAGAAGGTGCTTGGTCGAGGTTGTAGTGGTTGCAGTATCCTCATGTTCACCTTTTGAACAGATTGTGAAGAAGTTGAATTTTGTAGTATGAGATACTACCTTGTGACATTTTTTAGGTGGAAAAATAGTCGAAAATACTTCTGGTATTCTGTAGAGATGACCCCTCGGATAAAAAATGACACTATGGGGTCGAAACTCATAAACAACATGGGGTCTCCACATATATGGTTTGCCCAAGAGAACATCATATACATCCAATGGGGAAACATCACATAATACCTCATCCTTGAAGGGTTGGATGACGTATGATAATCGACAGGCTGACACGAAGATCTCATCCTTGGCGAAACCACCTGATGTTGTATGGCTACGGGTGTGGTGTTGTCGATAATCCCAACTATTTGATGACCTCTTCTGAGATGAGGTTATTTGACGCAAACCCCCACCTCAGCAGGGTCTTCTTGAACTCCCGATCTTTGGATCTTCCTATACTCGAGCCGAAATAGCTCCTTGTTCCCTATTGGAAACTTCAACACTTAATGACCACAAGTCTTTTTCTAAGATTCACTCGTGTGAACATGCACTAGGCATGAGCCCCCACTCCACATGACTAATGACATGACCACAACCTTAACCCAAAAAGGTGCGTCAAGTTTCATGATTTTGGGACTTCCGTTGTAAGGCACCCCGACTCCTCTGATTTCCAAAACCCCAAAATAATGATATTTCCTTACCATAGATCAATGGTCCTGAACCTCCCACGATCTAACATTCCAGATCACGTTGGGATTTCCTGTATCGGGGATTCATGATGTAGACTTTCTCTCTTTCCCCGATGTATGAACCCGCGATGACGGCTTATGCCAGATCGATGGTCCTAATTTTCCTGTGATCCAACGCTCCATATCCTTCCTTCTTTTATCGGGATTTTTTGACTCGTGATTCCTAAAAGAAACTTCCTCCACACTCCTGACTTCTAAAATGCCGAAATCTTGGAGCACCCAATCAACAGCTCACACTCCTCGGGATCTAATGGATGTTATCTCTCTTGATATTGCGATTGTTGAAAGATACTCAACCTTATCATTCCCACTGATCTACTGGATCTAATGGTCCACGGAAAATCGATGTTTCTCCCTCCAAGAAATTCAACCATCCATTTAGGTTCTCAAAGACTCCTGGCCAAATAACTTGGTGTCCTTCCTCCCGAGCTTGGTTTTTGTGAGGTGACTTCGAACCTCGTCCTTCCTCTGGACTTTCCAAGTCTCTATCCCTCCTGAGCTTGATTCTGACTGCAAAATCAAGGATTCTAAGGGATTCTTACACGCACTCCTTGCGACCTTCACGATAATCTCTGATTATCCAAACACTCCAACTATGCGCACTCCTTGCAACATAATTTCTTCAACCGATCACTTGGTTGGAAAATTCTAAGACTTCGACCTGGCCTGCACACACCTTGCACGACTCTGTGCTATACTTGCACTTCTGTTGGTATAAGAACAACTCTATCTCTCCTGAGATCTTCTAAGATAAAAATCATAGTCTTGTCAACGCACTCCTTGCGGACATTGACTGCACTCCTTGTAGGAATTCTCAAGACGAGAATAGATTGAAACTTATTCTCTCCCTCTCACATACTTGATACATTCAACATGAAATCATACACATAAAGCATTGAAACAAATGCATAACAGAGCATGTAAGAAAACTGTAAACATACCATTAAGTAGATGTAAATAGTAACTATAACAACACCATGAAATTGGATTTCAATCCTTCTTATATTAATTCAAGTGATTCTGTACATGGTTTCTATAGCAACAACTATCTGCTCAAACAACTTCTACAATATTTGTTCTTCTCAGTTCTCCTATTATCTCTTGCTCTACAATGTCTATTCTTACAATCGAGAATTATTCTACAATACATCTATGAGGGATCTTTTCTTGAGTTTTCCCTCCTGCAACTCTAAGCTATCTTATCGAAATTAAAGTCTACAACTACTTTACATTTATTACATTAAATGCCTCCAACTGATAGATGAGAGAAACGCTCAAGATATGCATTACAATTCCCAAAACATTTAAGAACAATTACATCCTCCCAGCTATTACATTAATGTTTCATCTTTAAATTTCAAAACATCTTCAAAATGCGCGTTGTTGCGTATCCAACTGTCCTTCGCTTGCTCTTTGTTGGCGATGCTAGTGCATCATACTCCTCTGGCTGAAAAAATTTCATGGACTCCTGTCCATGAAATCCTGCATCGTCTGTCCATGTTACTGGATATCTACTTCACTTTCCTAATTGGAATCCTCAATCGGGTGTCCCTTCCATTTTAACAGATATTCAAAATATGTCTTTCTCTGGGTTTTCTTACCAATTCTCTGATCAATGATCTTTTCCATCTACGGATTTTCAGCTACAGGCCTACTTGACCCACTGGATTTCCTTCTAATCCTCTTCTCCTCTTGCTTCATCTATTCTGTAAGGATACAGTTCTTCTACGTTGAATATGGGTGATATGCCCACACCATCTCGCAATTATATTTCGTAAGAATTGGCCTCAAATTTCCATAAAATCTTACATGGCCCTATCTTTTTCATCTTCAGTTTATTATAAGTCCCCCTTGGGAAACTCTCTTTTCTTAGATGTGCTAAGATCAAATCTTCTACTTCGAATTCAATCTCTCTCCTGTGTTGATCTACTTTGTTCTTGTATTCTTGGTTGGAACTCTACAATCGCTCTTTAATATTAATGTGGAGCTCCTACATCTCTGTTGCAGAATATTCTGCTCCAACACTCCTGAACTCATTCTGCTCCAAGTCTCTCAACTCAAATACTCCTCTTGGATGCATTCCATACATTATCTAGAATGGTATTTTTCCTTTGCTCCGGTTAGGTGAGTCGTTATATGCAAATTCTTCTTGCGACAGAATCTAATCCCACTGACTATGATGTTTAGCTACTAAACTCCTCAATAAGTCTCCCAAATTTCGATTTACTACCTCAGTTTGTCCATCCGTCTGAGGGTGATATGTTGAGCTAAAATATAGATTCGTCCCCAGCCTTTTCCATAGTTTCCTCCAGAAATGACCAACAAATTTGGTATCTCGGTCCGAAACAATACTCTTGGGTAAACCATGAAGTCGAACAACTTCCTTGAAAAATAGGTTTGCAATGTGTGTTGCGTCGCTATTTTTCTGACATGGAATGAAATGTGCCATTTTTGAGAATCTGTCAACTACCATGAATATGCAATCACAACCTCTCTGTGTCCTTGGAATTTCTAAAAAAGAGTCCATTCTTATCGCATCCCATGACCTCTCTAGTATTGGCAATGGTTGGTACAACCCTGTATTCTATCTTTTCCCCTTTGCGTGCTGGAAAATTCTACATCTGTTGAAAAATTTCTTGACATTCTTCCTCATCCCTGGCCAATAATACAAACTGTTCATTTGCACAAATGTTTTTTCATGGCCGAAATGTCCAGCCAATCCCCCACTATGTTTTTCCTTCAAAAGGTTTTCTCTCATAGAACCCTTCAGGATACACAAATGATTTCCTTTGAATAATAATCCATCCTGAATTAAATATTCAATCCATTGACTTCTATCTCTCAGAACAAGATTCTGATCACATTCTTCATAAGCGTCCTTGAAATCTAAATCATATCTGTACATTTCCTTAAGGCTATCAAAACCTAAGGTCTTCACTCGAAACTCCTGCAGAATCAAACATTTCCTTCTCAACGCATCAACAACCTTGTTAGTATTTCCATAAATGTTCTTTATAACAAAAGTAAAGTTCTGCATAAATTCAACCCATTTTGCATGTTTCTGGTTTAGTTTCTCCTATCTAGTTATAAATTGTATGTCTTGGTTGTTGCTACACAAAACAAACTCTTTCAGAACCGGGTAGTGCCTCCATTTATTCAATGCGTGTATGAATGCATAAAACTTTTTATCATATGTGGAGTAATTCCTCTTGGCATCATTCAACTTCTCACTGAAGTATGCAATTGTTCTATTTTCTTGACTTAAGACTTCTCCAATTGCAAATCCACTTGCGTCACATCTCACTTGAAACATTTTACTAAAATCTGGCAGAACCATAAATGGTTGTCCAGTTATCTTCTCCTTTAACAACTTGAAACTTTTTTCTGCTTCCTCTATCCAATGAAAAGATTTATGTCTCTTCTTGACTGTGTCCATCATTGGTGCATAAATCCCACTAAAATTTCTGATCAACTTCTTGTAAAAAATGGCTAGTCCATGGAAGCTTCTGACTTCAAAGATATTCCTTGGCGACGACCATTCATTGATTGCTCTTACCTTTTCAGGATCCATCTCCAACTCATTCAAAGAGATCACAAAACCAAAATAAATGAGTTTTGTCCTCATGAAAGACAACTTCAGATTTATCAACAACTTCTGTTGCAGCAACCTCCTGATCACTAGAGTTAAATGTCTCAAATGTTCTCCCTCAGTCTTATTGAAGATCAGTATATCATCAAGATATACAATTACAAACTTCCCAATGAAATATTTCAAGACTTCATTCATCAATATCATAAAATTAGTTGGCACATTCGTCAATCCAAATGGCATGACAAGCCATTCATACAGTCCTTCATTCATCTTAAATGTTGTCTTCCATTCATCACCTTCCCTCATTATAATATGATGATATCTACTTTTCAAATCAATTTTTGAAAAAAAATTTGCTCCACTCAAGCAATCCATTAAGTCATCCATCCTGGGTAAAGGAAATCTATAATTGATGGTGATTTTGTTTATATCCCTCGAGTCTATACACATTCTCCATTCACCATCCTTCTTTGGACTTAGCACTGTTGGCATAGCGCATGGACTCAAGCTTTCTCTAATCAACCCTTTGTCCATCAAATCCTGGACTTGCTTCTTAACCTCTTCATTATCCTGCAACATCAATATGTAAGCTACTTTGTTTGGTAAACTTTCCCCTGGTATAAGGTCAATATGATGGCTTATACTTCTAATGGGCGGCAACGAACAAGGTAAATCGTCCACCACTATACCACTGAAATTCTCCAGCATTTCTTGAATTTCCCCAGGTATATCATCTATTGAGGTACTGGTCAAAATGACTCTAGGTTTTCTTACCACAACAAACTGCATTTCTTCGTCTTTCTTGACTTCATCCAGAAGTTCCTTCCCACTCATGAGAAATATAGTATTTCTTGTTTCTTCTTTCACCTTCTTGTCCTCAATTAGCAACAACATATGCGTCCTACCATTCTTCTCCAAGGTGTATGTGTTCTTTCTTCCGTCATGAATAAAAATTATGTCATATTGCCAAGGCCTCCCCAACAAAATATGACAGACATACATGGGAATAACATCACATAAGATCTCATCTCTATATCCCCCTATCTTAAATTCAACTAAACATTGTTTAGTGACAGTTACCTGGTGTCCTTTTTGCAACCATGAAACTTTTTATGGGCTTGGATGTGCAACTGTCTCCAACTCCATATTTTCCACCATCTCTTTGGATACTAGATTATCCATGCTTCCACTGTCAACTATCACCTTGCATACCCTATCCTTGGTCTTGCAAGAAGTCGTAAATAAATTTTTCCTCTGGACTGGATTCTCCATTTCTTTCTCTGGTTTCAATAGAATTTTCCTCATCATCAAGGATTTTCCACCTTCTACATCTTCTGCCTCAACATTTCACCTTTGTGTTTATGAAATGTGAGGAACTTCTCCTCCTCCATCCCTTTTTATATTAGGACATTCAAAATATTTGTGTCCATATTTCCACAGACAAAACACTTTATTTCACCTCCTCTGCCTCTTCCTCTTCCTCTTGCTCAAGGAAAATTGTTCCTATCATCATATTGTCCTCCTTGTGAGCTTCCTCCCCTTTCTGGGTGGTTATGAGGTTTATTTTCTTCATCCTTGGGATTTTGTACTCTGTCATGGGAAATTTCTTTGCCTCTACTCTGACTTCTATCTCTTCCCCTTTGACCTTGCTTTCGGGCCAATTTCACTTTTTCCTTTGAAGCAATCTGATAAGAATCTTATGCATTCATGATTGTCAACATTCTCATCTCATCCCAAATCTCATATCTCAGGCCATTCATGTATTTGGCAACCTTTTCATCATCACTCTCGTGATGAACAACTCTGATGTTTAACCTATAAAATTCCTCAGTGTATCCCTTCACTGTCATCCCTTTCTGTCTCAAATTATGCATTCTTCGAAACATATTGATTTGGTAATCCCCGGGTATGAATTTGGCTTTCATCTTGGTGACCATTCTATCCCATATTTTAATTCTTTTTTTTCCTTTGCAACACTTGTCAGCCTGTAGTTCATCCCACCACAGTGTTGCATGCTCTTTTCATTCTAGTGAAAACGTGCTTTAATTTCTTATATTCTTCGATATCCTCATAGTTGAAGTATTTATCTAGATCTCTAAACCAATCTAGCAGCTCCTCAACATCTAAGTTTCCTTCATACATCGGGATGTCCATTTTTTCTCTAGCCCCTATTCTTGCAACAAGTTTTAATAGACGTTCCTCTGCAACATCTTCGGCTACAACTTCATCTTTGATTCCATATTTGTTCTTGATTTTAGCTTCACTGATATCTTCGGTATCAGGTGTTCACCTCTATGTTGTATCCATAGCATTGAATCGAGCACGAAGTTCTCTCATCTCCCTTTCCACGGCTAGATCGGGCATGGGTCTCTCTTAGTGTTTTCTTTGCGGCATTGTTTCAATCTGTCCATGCAAAATTCAATCACAACTGTCCTATGTCTTCCCTTGCTTACAGAAAACAAAATTTGTTATCTCTGATACCACCTGATGCAAACTGCCACCTCAACAAGGTCTGCTTGACCTCCCGATCTTTGGATCTTCCTATTCCTAAGCCGAAATGGCTCCTTGGTCCCTGCTAGAACCTTCAACATTTAATTACCACAGGTCCTTTTCTAAGATCCATCTGCACGAACATGCACTAGGCACGAGCCCCCACTCCACATGACTATTGATGTGACCACAACCTTAACCCAAAAAGGGGTGTCGGGTTTTGCGATTTTGGGACTTCCATTTTATGGCACCCTGAATCCTCCAATTTCCAAAACCCTTGAAATATCGATATTTCCTTGCCACAGATCAATGGTCCTGAACCTCCCATGATCTGATGGTCCAGATCACATCGGGATTTCCCATATCAAGGATTCACGATGTAGAATTTCTCCCTTTCCCCGATGTCCAAACCTGTGATAACCGCTTATGCCAGATCAACAGTTATGATTTTCCCATGATCCAACACACCTGATCCTTCCTTCTCTTATCGATATTTTGCAACTCTCGATTCCCAAAAACAACTTCCTCCACACTCTCGACTTTCGAAATTATGAAATTTTGGAGCGCCCAATCGATGGCTCACACTCCTCGGGATCTAACATCTATTTTCTCTCATGATCTTGCGAGTGTTGAAAGACACTCAATCTTATCCTTCCCATTGATCTATTGGATCCAACGATCTATGGAAATTTGATGTTTCTCCCTCCGAGAAATTCAGCCGTCCATTTAGGTTCTCAAAGACTCTTGGCCAAATAACTTGGCATCCTTCCTCCTAAGCTTGGTTTCTATGAGGTGACTTCGACCCTAGTCCTTCCTTTGTACTTTCCAAGTCTCTATCCCTCCTGAGCTTGATTCTGGCTTCAAACTCAAGGATTCTAAGGGATTCTTACATGCACTCCTTGGGGCCTTCACGATTATCTATGATTATCCAAACACTCCAACTCTTCGCACTCCTTGAGACATAATTTCTTCAACCACTCACTTGGTTGGAAAATTCTAAGACTTCAACCTAGCCTATGCACACCTTGCACGACTTTGTGGTATACTTGAACTTTTGTTGGTATAAGAACAACTCTATATCTTTTGAGCTCTTTTGAGATAAAAATCAGAATCTTTTCAATGCACTCCTTGCAGGAATTATCAGGACGAGAAGAAATTGAAACTTATACTCTCCCTCTCACAGAATCCTTGTCTTTGATCTCGGCCACCAAGGACCATTTTGAGTGACATTCATCAGTGTTGTGCCAGGGGATTTTGTGGAAATCGAACCATTTGCCAGTGTCCTTCATCTTTCCGTGACCCTTATTTTCTTATGGCTTGGACTGGTTTTTGGGAGATTGTTTGTTAGGTCTATCTTTCTCATAGATTGTTTGTAGACCCGAACTCCCATTTTTTCTTGTGCTTAAATTTTTTCTTGATTTTAACAACATATCGATAAGTAGAACCAAGTGATGAGATGTCCAGAAAATCCATTTCAGTTTGTATGTATCTATGTAGATCCCCATGGTATTTCAGAACTAGATGTCTCTTAGAGTCTTTGATACCCAGCTTGGTGCGTAAGGTATGGAAGGTATTGGTGAACTCCAGAACTTCTTGGACCCTCTCTTGCCGTAGTTTGGTCCATCTCATGTATTGGTCCTCATAGTTGTCAATGTGGTAATATTGTTCCTTTACCACATCCAAAAAAAAATCCCAAGTGGGATCAACCCCATATATTCCAGACTTCTCTGTGGAAATTTGCTCCTAGAAAATTTCCCACCAATGTTTGACATGGGGGAGATCCTTAAGGAGTGCGAAGATGATCTTTTCTCTGTCGAAAAAATTGTGAACAGAGAAATAACCTTCTAACAGATTTAACCATTTATCGAGGGCATCCACATCTATCTGACCTTCATATATAAGAATATTAAAATTGACCTGTACCTTAAAAGGCGAGGTGCCTCCAAAGTGGTCGCTTGATGAAGATGCGCTTGATGCTATTGGCAGGTGTTGAAGGATGTGGGAAAAATTCTCCATCATTTTGTCCCTCTATCACGTGAGAGCTTGCTCAAGCAACAAATTGATAGAATCGTCTGCTCTATCATTTTTATTTTCTTCCACCATTGAAGGTTTCTTGGTTGTGTGAGATCAATTTTCCTCAAGAGAGACAAGCTCAAGACCCAAGTTTCTATACTCGGACCTCGTCGAGGACATGCACTAAAAAATGATCAAGAACAACCTACTCTAATACCATTGATCCAGATTATTTTCGACACAAAATGAGAGCGGAGATATAACAAAGAAATATAAAAAGATATTGCAAGAGAGACAATAATATAACAGAGATATATCAGAAATATAATAGGATTCATATATATATACAGTAATACACGATTTCTATTAATGAAATAAATGTACAAAGACTGTAAAAATACAGAGTGAAAGACTCGCTAGAATGGTGGCAGCTTATCTCTGAGAAGAGATGTGACATATACTCACATTCGCAAGAAGATGATCATTACAATGAGGCTCTAAGGGCCTTTTTAACATAAGGAAAATCCAAAACCCTAACCCTGGAAGATGAAAAGACAAAAGGTTTGCGAGCCCCGATGGAGGTAGTTGATATGTCAACTTCCCGGGGGCATAACGTTTGCATACGATCTCCGTTTGGGCGCTAGATACACTGTTAGAAAGATCTATCCGAGGAATACAACTTTTGATGTGAGCAACATGAAGGAACTTCCATGTTTCTCCCTTTTTTCCCAAAAAATGTCCTTTAGGGCCTCAAAACGGCCCCGAAAATTTGGGACTCGAAAAAAAATGCTAAAAATAGTAAATTACCAACATTGCCAAAAAATTGTTTTGAGCCAGTTGGAAAAGGTGGGTGGCCACCGATATACACCTGGATCATGAAACTTCATTCCATCCACCTCGATCATTTGATCCTTTTTCTTTCTCCCTCTCTTGTGAACATTTTCCTATAAGTAACCAGGAGTCTATTAGGTATAGAAATTGGCGATAGGAGAAGAGTCGAAGGATGAAATGATGATTGGGGGGCATGTATCTAGCCTCTAGTTATCATGATGGAGTTAAGCCACTAGCTTCTCAAGCTGGGGGAAAATTACCAACCACCCATCTTTGTACTTTCCATTGGGAGATGTTGAGCACAGTTTTCCTAGTTTCAAGCTCGTGAAAAAATGAAACCTACCCAAGCATAGTTTTACTTTGTTTCAAGATTTTGTAAAAATGAAACAAATCTTGAGCTTAGTCTTTGTTCTTTCTCGTGCTCGTAAATACATGAGAATATTTTACCGAGATTAGTCTTTGTTCTTTCTCATGCTCATTAATACATGAGAATAGGTTACCGAGTATACTTGTATCTCTTTTTCGGACTTGTAAAATCTCTATGAAAAAATAACTCTTTGGAGTCTCCTTTAAGATCTTTTCAGACTCTCTAAACATGAAAATATCATTGAGTGATATTGTTTTCTTTCACACTCATTAAAAGGTTAGAAAGGGCATCTTTCAAGTGATAGTTTACCCCTTTTTCCGCCTCGTTAGACTAATTATGAAAAAGGACCTAATTGGAGAACTCTTTAAGCTCTTTTCGAACTCATTAAAAAATGAAAAACATTATCGAGTGATCTTGTTGTATTACATTCTCATTAAAGTGAACTATAAAGCAGATTTGTTGAGTGATAGTTTATCTCTTTTTCGGTCTCTTCAGACTATTTACAAAAAAGGAACACCGTATCCATTATGGTTAGGAGAGTTGTCCTAGGTATCGTTTTAGACTTTTTGGGACCCTAGAGACTAAATTTCTGAAAACGTTCATTATGGAGTCTTACTTACAACCTTTTTAGACTCTCTAAACATGAGAATACCATCAATTTTACCTTCTTTGGGCTCGCTAAAATTTACATCAAAGGACCCACACATGGGACCGAACCCCTCCTTCTTCAGGTTCATTAAAAACATGTCAAGGGACTCATCGTAAGATGAGCTATATTGAGCAAATGTTATCCTCCTCAATCTCGTAAAACTAGAAAGAGGTACTCGCCAATCATGGTGGGGAATTTTTAGAGGGTTTTTTCGTCTTGTTATCTTCCTTATCTAGTTGTTATTACTACTTTGAGTCTCCCTTGAATAATGCACCTAATCTATTAGCACATACAACAGTCAGGTCGTCCATTATCTCTCATTGACCACGATCTCCATCATTGTGTCACATGAATAGTTATGATGGAATTCATCTGCGTTAATGTTTCTCTGTCAAGCCATTTGTCATGCAGATTTTTTCAAGGGTAGTTTCCCTACTTCATCCTCCCGCAGTCCATTTTTGCCTCTTTCTCACGTCCATCCCTGTGTTAGTTTTACTCCATTATTATTATTTTCACACCATCTATCTGTACTCATTTCGTGTCGATTGCTGGCAGATGCATCAAGGCCCTCCTTCGATGGATTTCACCCTATCGACTACAATTCATTATCCAGGATTGAAATCTAGAATCTCATCAGTACCCTGGGACTTATAGACACCAGTGGTAGGTCTCTTTGCATTTAAACAGTGGGTTTACCACATTGGATCATGTCGAATGAATCTATGAGTGTTCGACGTCAACTCCTTTTTCACACTTTGTAGATTGTACTAGGTATCTTGGCTTCCATCATCCTCATCGATGGATTCCCTCGTGTCTATTAATGGTATACATTAACGACCAGTAATCAGACAGTTTCTACCATGCTTGAATTAAACTTATTTATTCACATGTTGTAGATTCATACCATCTGGAAGTAGGATGAAGACCTTGGGAACGATCACACTTTTGTTAGATGATATTCTTTCCCAATTTGTGATGGAGAATATTCATGGGAACTTCAAATATTGCTCAGTTATTGAGTCATGTCACTGATTTTTATGATGTGACATAGATCAACATGTGTACTTAGTTACGACTATAATTTCACTGGTGTCTTGCATGGATCCATTATGTATACTTTTGTCACCATGATCGTGTCATGATTGGTTCTTGAAGGATCCACGGTGTATTATGTTGTGGCCATCATCCCATTACTTGTGTCATGCATGGATCCGCCGTGTATTTATGGCGACTATTCTCTTATTATTCCTACCAAGCATGGGTATGCCCACCTCAAGAATATTTTTTTGTGGGACTGGCGATGTTCTTCTCCAATCTTCTTTGCCCACAACTCTGCAAATGTATTTATAAAGTGTTTCAGCCATCAAACACCTCTTATGACCTCACACTTTAGGGGGCATATGTTATCATTTTATTTTCCTCCTAATAATTAGGTTATTATCACTTAAATATCACTTGATATCTAGGTCATTAGCCCCTATAAACCCCTCATTTTAACCCTTAAAACCTACCACTTCTTCCCTGAGATTTTAGCCTAATTTTTACTTAGTCGTTGTTATCCTTCATTAAGGGTGCGACTGAAAAACAGTCGGTCGCTCTTTACCTTCATTAGGGGAGTGACCGAAATTTTGGGTCTCACTTTCCCTTCATTATGGGTGAAACTGAAAGGCTTGGTCACTATTTCTGTCCTGCTAGGTCACAACCGGGTCACTCTCACCCTGTGTATGGGTCGCGACCGAGCCTAGAAGATCTTGTTTTTTGAATTGGTTGAAATGGATGAGATATCCCATCGATTTCTCTGGGTTTAGTCTTGATAATTCTTACATTGTGAGCTTGATGATATTATCCTATTAACCATATGGCCTTATCCCTAAATCCCTATAACAACCAAGCCATTTCCCATGGTAAGGAATGAGGAAAGAGCTAGCAAAGTTACTCTAGTGATTTGGTTGAAAGACATGGGTAAGGAGATTGGAAGGAGGCCATCTCTTCAGTTTACATCTATAAGTTTTAATATTTCTTCTTTCATTAATAGAAGACATACTAGATGTTTCCCTCTATTCAACTATTCATGTAAGTTTATGTATTCATTGGTAGAGGATTAGTATAATTATGTGTTATGATATACTATTAGATATTTTGTCAATCCATGTATGATTGCTTCTTCGGTTTTTTTCATGTGTTAATCAGATCTAGGAATCCTTAGTTTATGTCTCTATTCTTGTCTTAGGCGCTAGTAGAACCTAAGGGAGCTCAACTCCTGCAGGGTGCAAAATCCCTACAACAGATTGGTGACCATACTTGGGAATTTTTTCTCCATGTATTAATCCCTTTAGATTGTTGAATTTTTGAATATTCTTTCTAAATATATCGAGAATTTTAAGTGCTCATGTTCCATTCCAATCATTTCCCCACTCTTTTCTGAGTATATTTGAAGAAACCCATATCCCAGATTTGTCATATCTCGCCTAGATCGATCATTTTTTCACTTCCCGGGTTCGGTCACACCTTCCCTGTGTACACAGAGTGACCAAAATCCTTCTGTCGCACCTTCCCTGTGTACACATAGTGAAAAAAATCCTTCATTTGCACCTTTTTATCTTCAAGGTAGAAACCAACCCTTCTCTTAGGTTAACCAGGAGCGACCAAAACTTTTGGTCGCCCTTTCTCCCTTCACAGGGAGTGACTGGTCACTCTGTCTCCCTTTTTAGGGAGTGACCATTATCCCGAGACTCCTTTTTGAATATTTATCCTTCAAAAAACTCACTCATATCTGGTTTCTTTGGTCCTCTTCAACACTCCATATCCACCTTGGATCTGCCTTAGATTCCTTACTGTGAATTTTACATTTTTTTTTGTGATTTTTTTTGCATTTTTTCTTGAAACTTTTTCCTCTCTTTATGTATGCCACTCATCTGTCATATTATTGAACTTCTTGTTGCATTGGTATGACCAGGCCTATCTTCCTTGACCTTCTCAAGTAGTCTACAAATCCTTGGCATCTCCCTGAGAGTTTTTTTGGAGAAATTTCTCTTTGATTGTTTTCCCACTCTCGCTTTGATTGCTTTGAGTGTTGATTACTTTTTCAGTCATTTGGAAGAATATTTTCAATTTTGAAACCTTGCGCTTTGCGTGTTTCACTTTGAAATATTTTCTTTCTTCCTTATTATATACTTTTCAGTGCATTATACATCGTAGATTGAAAGAAAAGAAATAGAAGGAATTCCTTTCAAATTGAATTTAGTTGAAAAGAAAAAGAGATAGTATATAATTTTGTTGGTGTGTTTTCAAAAGTAGCTTAGGAAAGTTGTTTTCTTTAATATTGTAAGAACTTCATTTCATCATTTGGCATTGTTGTCCATTTTATTGAAAATAAAATTAAGATTGCATGTTGTTAAGTGCTTAGTTGTCATTATAAACGAGTAAATAACTCCCCTCCTTGCTTTAGCTTTATTTCGTCGAAAAGGAATTATTGCATTTCATCATTCTTTGTACCTTTTTGGAGTCGAGTCCTTTACACATTATTTGTTTCACTATCACACCCTTGAGTAAACCAACAACCATAAAATCAAGTGATTAATAAAAATGATGTAGTAACTTTTCTTTTTTGTCCCTGTACATCAACAGTAGATCAAGATAGAGATTTGGAATAGGTTGTGAGGTGAACTCTTCAAAGAAACTAAAACCAACTTAGAATATTTCGATATGGAGAGAAAATCCATTTTTTGTATAAGCATATCCGGGAGGCCCCTCTCACACAAGGGGTAAACACGTAGTCATGTGTGGGAGATAAATGAAGATTACACCTCCGAGTATTAACCAAAAGTAGTGGAACATTATTATATTGGGGGTTATTCTTGAGAATCGATTGTTTTCATTTGGTCTCAGAACTTCATGAATCTCAAATCCATTTGGGGTCCTCTGGATATTTTTTTGGTCCTCTTGTTCCCAACCCTCTTGAATAATTTCGGACTCTATATCATGTCCATACTTTCAAACCTGACTATTTACTGTACCAACCGGGAGGATGATTATGATTTGGTAACCTTAGTGGCCATAATCCTCAGGTTCTATACACAAGGTGACAGTGAAGGGGAGTCTTCACTATACCTGAGTCAGATGTTGGTAAAACTCACTTGGGATCCTTGGAGGGTCACCCGCAGATTTCCCTGTAAGGGGACTTGGACCAAGGAATAATTTTGTTAAGAAGGTCACTATTGTAATTGATCCACTGACTCATCCTAGCCCCTTCTCATGTGTTTCTACGATGTTTTATTTCACCACCAACTAGTAAGTTCATTGTGATAAGTTATTGGTTTGTTTGGTTTGCTTCCTATATTTTCTAGCACGTGCTTTTTGTTTTCTTAGTGGACCTTAGGGTTGAATCTGTATCTATGGTGTCGTTTCCTAGGAATATCAATGAAGGAATCCATTTTCTAGGGATGGTGTTTGTTTCTCCTTCTCTGGGACACATTGGTCCACCTTACATCACCACTTTGACTCTTCCTGGTCTCACGATTGGGCTACTGGTTTGGTTATTTTCCACTCCTATGAACGTCAATCCTCCTAGTACTTAATTTGTAAACACTCCACCTCCATATCATCAACCTCATGTTAATACTCTACTTTCTTCCCCATAGGGTATTCTTTCTCTTCACCCAGTGAAATCTCTATAGCTAGTAGCCATGAGGACAAGAAGAAGAAGAAACAAAATATTAAGAAGAAGAAAAGTAAGAAAGAGGAAAAGATTCCAAACATTGCCGGACAAGTTTGAAGAGATCATCCAGCCTCTGGGAATCATGTTGGGAGTGATTATGGTGTCATCAAGTATAACAAGAAGAATCACAAGCCCAAATTCCCTTGCAGATTTGTAAGGGTGATCACCTTCTCAAGGATTTCCCTGATATTCCCAAGGTCGTAGAAATGTGGTCTCATGTTTCTTCTTACTTGGCATCATCAGTCGTTGCAGGTCATGTTGGTTACAACCCATCGACTATTAATCCAGTTGGAAATAAAAAGTGTAAAGTCAAATTTCCTTTCTTGTTATGTAAGGAGATGCACACCACCTACCTTTTTCCATGCATGGATGAAGATTTCTATCTATTGAAAAATATTGTTAATGTTCAAAAACTTCCAAAAGGTTACCATAAAATCTCTCACAACCTGCCATTAGTCGATGAACTGGTCAATCTGGTCCCCCCCTTGGTTACTCTGGTTGATCAAGTGGTACATTTGGTTTCATCTTCAATTGACCGAGTTGATAAAGTGATTGATTCGATCCCATCATCGATCGATTCCACTCTTCCCTCAAAGAGTGAAACCCCAATAATCGATCTAAGTCCCTCCTCAGTTGACCTGGTCCATCAAGTGGTCAATTTGATATCCCCGTCAATCGATCCCACTCCTCCTTTGAAGAGTGAGGATATCACTCAAGTATTTATTGTCACTGCAGATTCCTACGTACAAGGGGGAATTCCACTTGTTCCAACGACACCCCCTCCAAGTAATGTGATTACCATTGATCAAAATTCTCTAATATAACCTTGTCTTCCTTCTTACACATTGTTATTGTTGAAAGATTGGTTGTTGTCATTGATGTCAACCCTAGTCATGGGTTTTGGACCGCAATATTGATGAAGGTATTTGAACATGAAAGAAAATGCACATGCAGATACAACACCCATGGATGGATAGTATACATCATGTTGTTTCCAGTGGTATCTGGCACGTCATGTGGATTCTCATGGTTGAGGAGAAATGAATTTTTGAAGATGATAAAGTGAATTGAAGAAGGAAGTACATGTAGGCCCTGAAGATAATTAAAGAAAAGAATTACAAAATAAGAAAGTGTCAGGTCGGCCCTGATGTTAAAAGGAAGTGACATAAATGGTATAAATAAACATCATTATACATTCATTT
>ML797818.1:128563-159533 GCA_009831015.1 Picea engelmannii | reverse complement strand
ATAGGGGGAGCATGAGTGTTGCCATCAATGACAAAGGGGGAGATTGTTAGAAGATTGGTTGTTGTCATTGATGTCAACCCTAGTCATGGGTTTTGGACCGCAAGATTGATGAAGGTATTTGGACATGAAGGAAAATGTACATGCAGACACAACACCCATGGATGGATAGAATACATCATATTGTTTCTGGTGGTATGTTGCACATCATGTGGATCCTCATGGTTGAGGAGAAATGAATTTTTGAAGATGACAAAGTGAATTGAAGAAGGAAGTACATGTAGGCCCTGAAGATAATTAAAGAAAAGAATTACAAAATAAGAAAGTGTCAGGTCGACAGGCCAGATTTCAAGGGAGGATGAAGTCTTTTGGTGATGTGTTCTAAGTATCAACAATTATTACTTTTTGATTTCCTTTGGATAGGGAAGCAAATCACAAAGGTAACCACAAACCACTTCCAAGATGGAATCTAGCCCTTCCAACCCAGTTACGGATCTCTCACATATTTTCAATGAAATCATAGGCTAGTTCTGTAGTGAAAGGCATGGTTATGAGTGTGGTGGTAGGGAAAAGAGAGAAATCCATTGGGCATGGAATCATAGGTTTAGGTTAATGATGCAGGACACTTGGTGGGTTGAATAATGAATATCCAAAGGCAAGGTAGAAGGTGTTATTTATGCTTACAAGATATCGTTGCAGATGGGAATATGAAGGGTGAAAGTCAATGATCTACTCAGGGCATCCAATAGAGATGAATCCTAAGACAAATCTAAACATAAAACAAAAGAAGCATTTAAGCACATACATAGAGCATATGATTTGCTAATGAATTTTTTTGTATATATTGTATTATCATGTAATAGAAGGAAATTAATGTTGTAAAAATGTTATAACAAGGAAAACATATGCTATAGGAAAAACAAGCATAAGAACATCGATCACAAGAATCTTTGAAAGCCAAAATCTAGTACTTCTGGTCCACACACTTTCATTAATCTCAGATACAAAAGTTACAAACTTCACCAAAGGTTCATTTCACTCTCACCAACTCCCTTTGGAACTATATCCTCATTCAATATATATAAAAATATCATATTCTATCCTAAGGGGGTCGAAATCCATCTTTTTCCAAATATAGAGAGTTGTTACAATGATTTAGGGATAAGATATTTGCAAAATCTGTCCATATCCTATTATCTAGGATCTGATATTTGACTCACTTAAAATGGGATAACTAAAGAGAAAATCATGGGATTTGAGAGAATAATATTCAAGCATCAATATCCAAGTCAATTTGGGGTCAACCTTGTTGAGTTGGAGGTCCATCAAGTCGAATTTCAAAAAATTCTAGAACTTTGTCAACAAATTTGGCTTGGCAAAATTCTAGAAAATAAGCCTCAAAGATCATGAAATATGTGTAACAACTTAGAGATTTTTTCGTTGCTGAGTCTTTTATTGACAAAAACCTCTTTCATTAAAAAAAAATCTTCTTCAACTTCTTGAAATCTGTGCCCAAATATGATGACTAAAACAGGAAAACATTAAATGCTTAAATCTAGAAAAATGGGCTGTAAATATTCATTCAAATCTCCCAAAATATGACACATGTTGCAAATAAGAGAGGTTTTTTTTATTGGGTCCATTATTGAGAAAAACCTCTCTGGGTGTTTCAAAACTCGTCTCCATTTGGTCAAAAAGTGATCTTGAAGTTGACCACTAAAATAGTCATTTGTGCAATGTGCCCTGCAGCCCGTGCACAATGACTTGCACATCAAGGATCCTCTTCATACTTTTACTACTTGTTTTATGTTTGAATAATAGATGATGAGTGAATAATGGTAAATTTATTCTTCATGATAATGATAGGTGGCCTTAGAACCTATGCAACCTCTTTCAAAACATCATTACCTTTACAAATCTTCGAAACCCTAATGTGTCTCAATATTGAAAAAATGAAGCCACATTGCCTTCAATTGATAGACTTGATTTTGTTTTTGCATCCATAGTAGTTATTTCATCACCATCTCACATATTAAACTTTGGCAAGAAAAACTTCAAGTTGCTTCCCCAAAACATCATTAAGACAGTTTCTCAACGTGCCTTGTTGCGCAACTGTAAATTTTGCTTTTTACTGCTCATGACCAAATGCAACAAGACTAAAAACAAAACATATGTGGAAATATGATATGAAAAATGCAAAAACCCACCCTATATCAAATGATTGTACCCTTGTACCTTTTAACCAAATGCACAGCATTAGAAGGTTGTGCAACGATTTGAGCAACGATTTAACCAATTGATGATGTCTCATGCCAAAAGGAGATATGATCACATGAGAAGGTTTTACATGATATGAATTGAATATTACTATATTTGAATGACTCACATGACCTCTATTAACCATTTTTTTACCAAATCACAATTTTTCATGGAAAATTTACATGTGCTAACATCAGCTCCAATGGGGATGACGTCCTCCCTGTGAGGCACCAAAGAAAATCGTAGACTAGTATCCCGGTCCATTATGATACTCCCAACCTATAAATTGATACTAATTTTACTTGAAACTAACTCATTCTGCAACTGAATCCATACTTCAACCCAAACTGTATACATGAAATCTGAAGACACTGCTGCAAAAACTGACTACTAAAACCAAATTGAAAACTATTGAAGAATGTTCAAAATGATCTTATTTACAGACCTACCTACTCTAAAATGATCCATAAACTAATCAATCAAGTGAAATCATAGATCCAGTGCATCCATGAAAGTGTTTTTTCCATAGTTTGATCTTTTTTCATGTTCTTCCTCAGAGACAAAATAAGAAACCTACTTATTGGAAACTCATTTAAAAACATGCAAACAAATTTGAATTTGACAAAATCTAAAAATTTGGGGCTGATTACTAACTCCAACAAGACTTCAAAAGGATCCTTATAGGAAAACAAATCGATTTCCAAAAAATGCTCAATATTGTCACTCTGATGTGTGACCCCTCCAACTACATCTTTTCTTTCATGTGATTTCAACTATTGACTGTCATAAAAGGGATTAAAACCTTCATAAGACTTTTGCAATGAAACCCTTGTTGGAGAAAACAATGATGTTGGCTGCAAAACTAAGTGCTCATCATTCGTGTTTTCAGGCTCACAACTAGTCAAAGGATGAAAGCTTTGACTTCATAAACCATCCAAATAACATGTTATAGGTTCGTCAAACAAATGAGAAAATTGTTTCATTTTATTGTCAATTTGTTTTGGTGAATCGGTGTGACTTTGCACCAACTCACACTCCTTTGCTTCAGTGATGATCTCAAAATTTTTCTTCAGAAACTCAAATGAATAAAAACATAAAGACAGAGAGTTACCTTCATTGGATTCACAATTTTCATCATATTCAATGTCGTAACTATCATATATGATCTTAGTGCTTTCATTGGACTGCTAAAATAAAACATTTCCTGATGCAGAACATGTCATTGGATGCTATAGAAAATCAACACCAAAATCGACAAAATAATCCTCATCATACTCATCATACTTAGGTAAATCATGAACTCCTGGAATGTCATCTAATAGGAAAAAGCATGGGATATCAACTTGTTCTTCAACATGTTGATCTGCAAATTAACTTTCATGACAATCTACGAATGAATACATAAAACAATAAGCTCCTTGATTATCATGAGATGAATCAAAAGCTAAATTAGCACCTTCTTTTTCAACAAGTGGAATATAATCTTATGAAAAATCATCAGCATTTAAAAATTCAAGAGAACGCATGATATTATTAACCCTCTGCTCAAAATTCAAATCAACTACTTTTTGTTCATGTTCATTGTCATATTCTTTAGCATCCAACTCCTCATTTTGAATCTGTTTACATGATTGAATATTGTCTTGAACCTCTTCAGAATCAATAAACATTTGTTGTAAGGACTTATACCTCCTCTTCATCAGAAGGAATGACATATCTGGATGAAATGTTGTTGCATAATAGAGCATGGAAATAGCTTATGAGGTTTTAATTTCCTCAGGCATCCTATAATAGAAGCTAAAAAATCTTTTACTGAACATAGAGACAGTTTCATCCCTCTGTCTTTTCATGGCATGAAACTCTGCAAGATGTTGATCCCAAGACTTTCTTTTACCACAAAAATTTATAAAAGCATCCTTCAATTCTTCCCATGATCTAGTTGTCTCTTGCTGCAAGTATTTAAACCAGCCTTTGGTATCTCCTTTCAATGATTGAGAGAAGGCACTCATACAAACATCGACATGATCAATCTCAAAAAAATCTATAAAATGTTCAAAATCTTGGATGCGCTTTTCAACTGAAAAGTTATTAGGTTCTCCAACGAACTTAGGTAGGCATTTGTGGTGCTTTGAAGGAAAATCATGAAGAGTAGAAGGCAATTTTAAAGGTCTGTATCTCTGCTGAATATTGGAAGGTGTTGGATTATGCACAGGAGATGTTAGATCAGATTTAGTATCTTGAGGTTCACCATCTTTTTTATGGTCATCATATGATTCGGGAGAAGGATCTTGTTCAGGATCAACAATGCAAGGAGAAAGTGTGTCTATAGATTTTAAAAAAGGATATACAAATGTAGCTTTATGGTCTTAATTTGAATGCAACAAATAAAGAAATATTCTTTTGAAAAACTAAGAAAAGGACAAAAAGATATTGATGAAACATAAAAGTACTTCCTGGAGAGAACACAATCTTATGTACCTGATCTTTTCACTGTGTCCTTTCATATCTCTGTCAACAGGTCTCGTTCTTCAATGGAGTCTCTGAATCTGATTTGAAGCTTGATTGGAGTTTCCGGGTGAATGATTTATAGCCTCATTGTACCTGAATGTTTTCCACCATCAGCATTCAGATATGAACTTTGTCGTTTGTCCCAAGGAATATTTCATCTCCGGTCCCGAGAAACAACGCCAAAAATGTTATCACTATGTGATTTCCTTTGGCCAAGGAAGCAAATCAAAAAGGTAACCAAAAACCACTTGTAGGATGGAATCTGGCCCTTCCAACCTAGAGAGGGATCTCTCATGGATTTTCAATCAACTCAGAGGCTAGGTCTATAGTGAAAGGCAGGGTTATGAGTGTGGTGGCAGGATAGAGAGAGAAATCCATTGGGCATGGAGTCATAAGCTGAGGTCAATGATGTAGGACACTTGGTGGGTTGAATAATGACTATCCAAAGGTAAGGTAGAAGCTGTTATTTATGCTTACAAGATATCATTGAAGATGGCAATATGAAGGGAGAAATTCAGTTATATACTCAGAGCATCCAATAGATATGAATCCTAAGACAAACCTCAACATAAAACAAATAAGCATTTAAGCACATACATAGAGCATTCAATTTACTGATAAATTATGTTGTATATATTGTATTAGCATGTCATAGAAGGAAATTAATGTTATAAAAAGGTTATAATAAGGAAAACATACATTACAGGAAAAATAATCATAGGAACATCGATCACAAGAATCTTTGAAAGCCAAAATCCAGTACTTCTGGTCCACACACTTTTATTAATCTCAGATAGAAAAGTTACAAATTGCACCAAAGGTTCCTTTCACTATCGCCAACCCCCCTTGGACCTTTATCCTCATTCAGTATATATATAACTATCATATTCTAGCCTAAGGGGGTCGAAATCCATATTTTTCCAAATATAGAGATTTGTTTCAATGCTTTAGGGATAAGATATTTGCAAAATCTGTCCATATCCTATTATCTAGGATCTGATCTTTGACTCACTTAAAATGGGATAACTATAGAGAAAATTGTGGGATTTGAGAGAATAATATTCAAGCTTCAATATCCAAATCAATTTGGGGTCAACCTTACTGATTTGGAGGTCCATCAAGTCGAATTTAAAAAAATTCTAGAACTTTGTCAGCAAATCTCGCTTGGTGAAATTATGGAAAATAGGCCTCTAATATAATTTCATATCTTCCAAATAATGACACCAGTGTACAAATTGAGAGATTTTATTTTTTATTTTTTATGTTCTTGATAAAAACCTCTTTCGGTTTTCAAAACTTCTTCTCTCACTTCTCAACATATTCGCCCAAAGATGATGACTAAAATAGGAAAACATTAAATGCTTAAATGTAGAAACATGGGCTGTAAATATGCATTAAAAAATCACAAAAAATGACACATGTTGAAAATATGAGAGAGGTTTTTGTTATTGGTTCCATTATTGACAAAATCCTCTCTGGGTGTTTTCAAAATCCTCTCCAATTGGTCAGAAAGGGATACTTAATTTGACCATTAAAACAGTCATATTCGTAGCATACCCTACAACTCGTGCACAACGACTTGCACAACAAGGCTCCTCTTCATACTTTTCCCACTTGTTTTAGCTTTGAGTGATAGATTATGAGTAAATAATGGTAAATTTAGTCTTCATGACAATGATAGGTGGCCTTATAACCTCTGCAACCTCTTTCAAAACATCATTACCTTTACAAATCTTCAAAACCCCAATGTGTCTCAATATTGCAAAAATGAAGCTACATTGCCTTGGACTAATAGACTTTATTTTTTTTATGCATCCATAGTAGTTATTTCATCATCATCCCAATAATTAAATTTTGGCAAGAAAAACTTCAAGTTGCTGCCCCAAAACATCACTAAGACAGTTGCACAGTGTGCCTTGTTGCACAATTGTGAATTCTTCTTTTTACTTCTCATGACCAAATGCAACAGGCCTAAAAACAAAATACATGTGGAAATATGATATTACCAATGCAAAAACCCACCCTGTATCAAATGATTGTACCCTTCTACCTTTTAACCAAATGTGCAACACTAGGAGGTTGTGCAACGATTTAACCAATTGATGATGTCTCATGCCAAAAGGAGATAAGATCACATGAGAAGGTTGTACATGATATGACTTGACTTGAACTATCTTTGAATGACTCACATGACCTCTATTAACCAAGTTTTACCAAATCACAAATTTTCATGTGAAAGTTTACATGTGCTAACACATGCCTTTCCAAATCACTATTGAAGTTTGTGGTAGGAATATCTGTAACACTATAATCGATGAAGGAGCTTTTGTTAGCATCATATATTTGAATGCTTGGAAATCTCTTGGTTCACCTCACCTTGCATCAGTCACTCAGAGTTTGTTGGCTTTTAACAAAAGGGTTATTCAACCTTTAGGGATCATTCCTCAATTTCCTATTACTTTGGGGGGGGGAATGGTCTACATTGATGTGATGGTAGTCGAAGATCCCTTGGAATTTAATTTTATCCTTGGGCGTGACTATGTATACATCATGAAATATTTTTTGTCCACACTCTTTCGAGTGATGTGTTTCCCTCACAACGGAAACATAGTAACCATAGATCAACATTCATTCACTGGCCCTTAAATGATGGTAAACCATTAGTCTTCCTTGAATGTTTCTTTTATGTTAGTGTCATCCGACCCACCGCAGGTCAATTATGTGGAAACTTGTCCCATGCATTCAACTCTGAATGAGAAGGAATCTCTCCCTTATTCTGACTTAGATCTGGTAGTTGACATGGTGATCTCTTTGATAGGGCTTTCAGAGCTCGATCTCCCTACCCCCATCGCACCCCTGGACATGTATTCCTTCCAGAATGTTGTTCTTTTGTCTCTCAAAGATCTCTTGGAAGCCATGATCAAGGTTTTTCCCTTGACATGTATTCTTTCTAAAGCATTATCCTCTTGGAATCCATGATCAAGATGATATCTATGAGCATGGTTCCCATTTCTATGTCAAACTCATTAAAAAATGAAATAGAGGTCTAGGGATCTGACCCAACACAACACATAGTTTATTTTTGATTCCAATCTCATTAGAAAATGAAACCGATCACCGAGCATAGTTCTTTTCTTGTGTCAATCGTGCTAAAAAAAATGAAAAAGACCCTTATGAGCATAGTTCTTTTCTTGTGTCAAGCTCGTTAAAAAAATGAAACAACCACCTCTCTCGTTGATTCGAGTCTTCCATTACAACTCGTAGTTGAACCTTCATTCCATCCACCTTAGTCAGTTGATCCTTTTTCTTTCTCCCTCTCCGGTGAACATGTTTCCTATTAGTAACCAGGAGTCTATTATGTATAGACATTGTCAATGGGAGAAGATTCGATGGTTGAAATGAATCTTGGGGGGCATGTCTCCAGCCTCTGGTTATCATGTTGGAGTTAAGCCACTACCTTCTCAATATGGGGGAAAAGTACCAACCACCCACCTTTGTACTTTCCATTGGGAGGTGTTGATCATAGTTTTCCTAGTTTCAAGCTCGCGAAAAAATGAAACCTACCCAAGCATAGTTTTACTTTGTTTCAAGCTTGTGTAAAAATGAAGCCAATCTCGAGCTTAGACTTTTTTATTTCTCGTGTATGTAAATATATGAGAATAGGTTACCGAGCTTAGATTTTTTTCTTTCTCCTTTAAGCTCTTTTCCGACTCTCTAAACATGAAAAGATCGACGAGTGAGATTGTTTCCTTTCACATTGGTTAAAAGGTTATAAAGGGTGTATTTTGAGTGATAGTTTACCCCTTTTCCGGCCTCGTTAGACTAATTATGAAAAAGGACCTCATTATGGAGAACTATTTAAGCTCTTTTCAAACTCATTAGAAAACGAAAATATTGTCAAGCAGTCTTGTTGTCTTTCATTCTCGTTAAAGTGAATTAGAAAGAACATCTGTTAAGTGATAGTTTATCTCTATTTCAGTCTCTTTAGACTATTTATGAAAAAGGAAAACCTTATCCATTATGGTTAGGAGAGTTCTCCTAGGTATCATTTTATACTTTTCTAGACCGTGGAGACTAACTTTATGAAAAAATTCATTATGGAGTTTTCTTTAAGACCTTTTCAGACTCTCTAAACATGAAACGACCATCGATTTTACCTTCTTTGGGCTCGTTAAACTTTACATCGAAGGACCCACACATGGGACTGAACACATCCTTCTTTGGGTTTGTTAAAAATATGTTGAGGGACTCATCATAAGATGAGTTATATCAAGCTTCTGTAATCCTCCTAAATCTCGTAAAACTATAAAGAGGTACTCGCCAATCATGGTGGGAAATGTTTAGAGGGTTTTTCCATCTTTTTATCTTCCTTATCTGGCAACTATTACTACTTTGAGCCACCCTTGAAAAATTCACTTGTTCTATCATCACATACAACATTTAGGTCATCCATTATCTGTCATTGACCACCATCTCCATCATTGTTTCACATGACCCGTTATTATGGTATTCATCTGAATTAATGTTGTCTAGTCAAGCCATTTGTCATGAATATTTGTTCAAGGGAAGTTTCCCTGCATCATCCTCCTACAGTCTATTTTTCCCTCTTTCTCCCAACCATCCCTATGTCACTTGTGCTTCATTATTATTATTTTCACACCATCTATCTTTACTTGTTTCATGTTGATTAATGGGGGATACATCAAGGCCCTCCTTCAACTAATTTCACTCTATCGACTACAACTCATTATCCAGGAATTAAATATAGAAACCCATCAGTACCTTGGGACTTGCAGATATAAGTGGAAAGTATCCTTGTATTTTGACAGTGGGTTTACCTCATTGGCGCATGTCGAATGAACCTACGAGTGTTCAAAGTCAACTCCTTTATTCACACTTTTTAGGTTGTACTAGGTATCTTGGGTTCCATCTTCCTCATCGATGGATTCCCTTGCACACATTAACAGTATACATTAACGACCGACAATTAAACAGTTTCTACCATGCTCGACTTCAGCTCATTTATTTTCATGTTGTGGATTCATACCATCTCGATGTAGGACGAAGACCTTGGGAATCATCACACTTCTGCTAGATGATATTCTTTCCCAAGTTGCGATGGAGAATATTCATGGGCACTTCACAGGTTGCTCAGGTATTGAGTCATCTCAATGATTTGTATGATGTGACATAGATCCACATTTGTACTTGGTCATAGCTATGATTTTACTTGTGTCTTGCATGCATCCACAGTGTATACTTTCTTGGCCATGACCATGTCATGATTGGTTCTTGATGGATCCACGATGTATTATGTTGTGGCCATCATCTTGTTACTTGTGTCATGCATGGATCCACAATGTATTTATGGAGGCTATGCTCTTCTTCTTCTTACTGAGCATGGGTATGCCCACCTCTAGAATCTTTTTTTGTGGGACTAGCAATGCTCTTCTCCAAACTTATTTTCCCACAGCTCTGCAACTTGATTTATAAAATGTTTAAGCCATTAGACACCTCTTCTGACCTCACACTTTAGGGGGCATATGTTTTAATGTTATTTTCCACCAAATCATTAGGTTATTATCACCTAAATATCACCTAATATATAGGTCATTATCCCCTAGAAACCCCTCATTTTAACCCTTAAAACTTACCACTTGTTCCCTAAGATTCTAGCCTAATTTCCACTTGGTTGTTGTTATCCTTCATTAAGGGTGCGATTGAAAAGGGTTGGTCACTCCTTTCCTTCATTAGGGGAGAGATCGAAAAGGATGGTTGCACTTTTCCTTCATTATTGGTTCAACCATAAGGCTTAGTCGTGATTTATTCCCTACTAGGTTGCGACTGGGTCGCTCTGTCCATGGGTATGGGTCGCGATCGAGCCTAGAAGCTCCTATTTTTGGACTTGGTTGCAATGGATGAGATCTCCCACCAATTTCTATGGGTTTAGTCTCAATAAGGATTCCATTGTGATCTATAGGATCTTATCTTATTAACCATATGGCCTTATCCCTAAAGCTCTATAAAAACCAAGTCATTTCCCATGGGAAGGAAGGAGGAAAGAGATAACAAAGTTATGCAAGTGATTTGGTTGTAATACTTGGGAAAGGAGATTGGAAGGAGGCCATCTCTTCAATATATATTTGTAACTTGTAATATTGCTTCTTTGATTAATATAACACATATTGGATGTTTCCCTCTATTCAACTATTCATATAAGTTTATGTATTCATGGTAGAGGATTAGTATAATTATGTGTTATGATATACTATTAGATATGTTGTCAATCCATGTATGATTTCTTCTTTGGTTTTTTTCATGTATGAATCAGATCTAGGAACATCCTTAGTTTATGTCTCTATTCCTATCTTAAGTGCTGGTAGAACCTAAGGGAGCTTAGCTCTTGCAGGGTGCAAAATTCCTACAACAGATTGGCGACCATACTGGGGAATTTTTTCTCCATGTATTAATCCCTTTAGATTGTGAAATTTTTTAATCTTATTTATAAATATATCTATGCTTCTAAGTTCTCTTATTCCATTCCAATCATTGCCCCACTCTTTTTTGAGTCTAGTTGAAGAAACCCATATCCCAGATATGTCAGATCTCGCCCAAATCAACCATTTTTTCACTTCCCAGGTTCGATCACACCTTCCCTGTGTACACAGAGTGACAAAACTACTTCAGTCACACATTTTTCTCTATAAGGAATAAACTAAACTCTTTTGGTCACATATTTTTCTCTTTAAGGGAGTGACCAACCCTTCTCTTAGGTTATCCAAGAGTGACTAGACATTTTGGTCGCCCCTTCTCCCTTCATAGGGAGCAACCAGTCGCTTTGTCCCCCTTTTTAGGGTGCACCCATTATACTAAGACTTCATTTTGAAGAGTTATCCTTCAAAAAAATCACTCATATTTGTTTGTTGTGGTCCTCTTCAACACTCCAAATCCACCTTGGATCTTCCTTAGATTCCTTGCTGTGAATTTTACATTTTTTTTTGTGAATTTTTTTGCATTTTTTCTTCTCTTTTTGTATGCCACTCAGCTGTCATCTTATTGAAATTATTTTTCATTGGTCTGACTAGAACTGTCTACCTTGGCCTCCTCAAGTAGTCTACATATCCTTGGCATCTTCCTGAGAGATTGATTGGAGAAATTTCTCTTTGATTGTTTTCCCACTCTTTCTTTGATTTCTTTGAGTGTTGATTGCTTTTCAGTCATTTGTAAGACTCTTTTCAGTTTTGAAATCTTGTGCTTTGCGTGTTTCACTTTGGAATATTTTGTTTCTTCCTCCTTATCTACTTTGCAGTGCATTACACATTGTATATTGAAAGAAAATAAATAGAACGAATTCCTTTCAAATTGCATTTACTTGAAAAGAAAAAGAGAAAGTATATAATTTTGTTGGCATGTTTTAAAAAGTAGCTTAGGAAAGTTGTTTTCTTTCATATTGGAAGAGATTGATTTCATCATTTAGCATTCTTTTCCATTTCATTGAAAAGAAAATTAAGATTGCATGTTGTTAAGTGCTTAGTTTTCATTATAAATGAGTAAAGAACTCCCCTCCCTTCTTTAGCGAGATTTCATCCAAAAGGAATTATTGCATTCCATCATTTTCTAAACCCTTTTGGAGTCGAGCCCTTTACAAATCATCTGTTTCACTACCACACCCTTGAGCAAATCAACAACCATAAAATCAAGCTCTTAATAAAAATGATCTAGTAACTTTTCTTTTTTTAGCGTGTAAATCAACAATAGATCAGGATAGAACTTTGGAATATGTTGTGAGGTAAACTCTCCAAAGAAACTAAAACCAACTTAAAATATTTCAATAGAGAGAGAAAATCCAATTTTCGTATACGCATAACAGGGACCCCCCTATCACACAGGGGCTAAAAACAAGGTCACATGTGGGAGGGAAATGGAGATTACCCCTCCGAGGATTAACCAAATGTAGTGGAACATTAATATATTGGGGGTTCTTCTTGAGAATTGATTGTTTTCATTTGGTCTTAGAACTTCGTGAAGCTTGAATCCATTCGAGGTTCTCTGGAGCTTTTTTTGGTCCTCTTTTTCTCAGTCCTCTTGAATAATTTTGGACTTGATATATTTCCCATACTTTCGGACCTGAATGGTGGATTGTGCCTACCCAAAGGATGACTGCGATTTGGTAACCTTAGTGGCCATAATCCTTAGTGTCTATACACAAGGTGACAGTGAAGGGGATTCTTCACTGTACCTGGCCCAGACATTGGTCAAACTCACTCGGGATCCTTGGAAGGTCACATGCGGCTTTCACTGTAAGGGGAATTGCACCAGGGCATAAGTTTGTTAAGAAGGTCACCAATGTAACTGATCCACACGCTCATCCCATCCCCTACTCACGTGTTCCTACAATGTTGGATTTCATCACCAACTAGTAAGTTCATTGTGAGAAGTTATTGGTTTGTTTGGTTTGCTTGCTCAATTTTCTAGCGCATGCTCTTTGTTTTCTTAGTGGAGATGAGGGTTGAGTCTGTATCTATGGCGTTAGTTCTTGGGAATACCAATGAAGGAATCCCTTTTCCATGGATGTTTTTTTTTCTCCTTCTGCGGAACACGTTGGTCCACCTTACATTTCCACTTTGACTCTTCTTGGTCTCATGATTGGGTTACTGGTTTGGTTGCTTTGAACTCCCATGAAATTCAATGCTCCTAGTGATTCATTTGTAAACACTCCACCTCCAGATAATCAACCTCATGTTAATCCTCCGCCTTCTTCACCCTTAGGGTCTTCTTCCCCTTCTTCCTCTTCACCTAGTGAAATATCTACAGTTAGTAACCAAGAGGACAAGAAGAAGAATAAAAAAAGGATAAGAAGAAGAAAACTAAGAAAGTGGAAAAGCTTCCAACCACTGTAACACACATTGGAAGCGATCAACCATCCTCTAAGCATCATGCTAGGAGTTTTGATGGTGTTGTCAAGTCTAACAAGAAGAATCACAATTCTGAATTCCCTTGCAGACTTTGCAAGGGTGATCACCTTCTCAAGGATTTCCCTCGTATTCCCAAGGTTGTAGAAGTGTGGTCTTGGGTTTCTTATCACTTTGCGTCATCATCTGTTACAATTCATGTTGGTGAAAACCCATCGAATAGTAATCAGATTGGAAATAAGAAGGGTAAAGTCAAATTTCCTTGCTTGCTATGTAAGGAGATGCATGACACCTACATTTGTCACCACATGGATGAAGCTTCCTATCTATTGAAAAAGATTGTTGATGTTCAACAACTTCCCATATGTTGCCGTAAAATCTCTCCCAACCTGCCATTAGTTGATGAACTCATCAATCTGATTCCCCCCCGATTAGTTTGGTTGATCAAGTGGTCAATATCATGGATGATTTTAGGGGCTAAATTTCGCTCATGGGCTAATTTTCCATGGTTTTTCCAAAAACGAGATTCACTATTTTAAAAATGATTCGCCTAAATTCTATAGGATAAAATTATTTTACCTTAAAAATAGCCAAAATTTTATAAAAAATATATAAAATCCTTAGAAATTTGAATATTTTTACAAAAATATCACCAAACATTTATAGTTGGCATATGAAGAATTAGTAAGATTCGCCAAGGTTTATACATTTTAAAATAAATTTCCATCCTTAAAATCATCCCTAGTCAATATGGTCTCATCCTCAATTGATCCAATTGATAAAGTGATTGATCCGATCCCATCATTGATTGATTCCACTCTTCCCTCGAAGAGTGAAAGCCCAGTAATCAATTTGAGTCCCTCCTTGATCTATCCAGTCCATCAAGTGGTCGATTCGATATCCCCATCAGTTGATCCCACTCCTCCTTTAAAGAGTGAGGATGTCGCTCAAGTCTTTCTTGTCACTATGGATTCCACTGGACAAGGGGGAATTCCACCCATTCCGATGACACCCACTCCAAGCAATGCAATTACCATTGATTCGAATTCTCTAACAGATCATCATCTTCCTTCTTATGCACCTCTCCAAATCATGTAATTTTTTGGTAGGCATATTCCTAACACTATAATCGATGAATGAGATTTTGTTAGCATCCTATCCCCGAATGCTTGGAAAACTCTTGGTTCACCTCATCTTGCATCAGTGACTTAGAATTTGTTGGATTTTAATAGAAGGGTTAGTCAACCTTTAGGGATCTTCCTCAGTTTCATGTTACTTTGGGGGGAAAAGTGGTCTACATTGATGTGATGGTAGTCCACGATCCCTTGGAATTTAATTTTATCCTTGGGCATGAATATGTATATGCCATGAAAGATTTTGTGTCCACACTCTTTCAAGTGATGTGTTTACCTCACAACAGACACATAGTGACCATAGACCAACTTTCATTCATTGACCCTCATATGATGGTAAACCATCAGTCTTCCCTAAATGTTTCTTATATGTCAGCGTCATCCGCCCCGTCAAAGCTCAACTATGTGGCAACCTGTTCCATGCATTCAACTCTGAATGAGAAATAATATCTACCTTCTTCTAACTTAGATCTAGTAGTTGACATGGTGATCTCTTCGATTGGGCTTTTAGAGCCCGATATCCCTACCCATTTCGCTCCCCTCGACATCTATTCCTTCCAAAGTGTTGTTCTTCCATCTAGTGAAGATCTCTTGGAAGCCATGATCGAGGTTTGTCCCTTGACATGTATTCCTTCCAGAGTGTTATCCTCTTGGAATCCATGATCAAGATGATAACTATGAGCATAGTTCCCATTTCCTTTTCAAGCTCGTTAAAAAATGAAATAGAGGTTTGGGGATTCGACCCACCACAGAGCATAGTTTCTTTTTTATTTCAATCTCATTAGAAAATGAAACCAATCACCAAGCATAGTTCATTTCCTGTGTCAAGCTAGTTAAAAAAAAATGAAACAGACCCTTATGAGCATAGTTCTTTTCCTGTGTCAAGATCACTAAAAAATGAAAAAACCACCTCTCCCGTTGGGTCGAGTCTTCCATTACAACTCATAGTTGAAACTTCATTCCATCCACCTCGGTCAGTTGATCATTTTTCTTTCTCGCTCTCTGGTGAACATTTTTCCTATTAGTAAACAGGAGTCTATTAGGTATAGACATTAGTGATGGGAGAAGAGTCAGTGGATGAAATGAAGCTTGGGGGGCATGTCTCCAACCTATAGTTATCATGTTGGAGTTAAGTCGCTACCTTCTCAAGCTGGGGGAAAAGCACCAACCACCCACCCTTTTACTTTCCATTGGGAGGTGTTGAGCACAGTTTTCCTAGTTTCAAGCTCACGAAAAAATGAAACCTACCCAAGAATAGTTTTACTTTGTTTCAAGATTTTGTAAAAATGAAACCAATCTCGATATTAGTATTTGTTCTTTCTCATGCTCGTAAATACATGAGAATAGGTTAACGAGCTTGGTATTTTTTCTTTCTTGTGCTCGTTAATACATGAGAGTAGGTTATCGAGTATACTTTATCTCTTTTTCGAACTCGTAAAAGATCTATGAAAAATAAACTCTTTGGACTCTCCTTTAAGATCTTTTTAGACTCTCTAAACATGAAAAGATCGCCGAGTGAGTTTGTTTTCTTTCACACTCGTTAAAATGTTAGAAAGGGCGTATTTAGAGTGATATTTTACCCCTTTTCGGCCTCGTTAGTCTAATTACAAAAAATGACCTCATTATGGAGAACTCTTTAAGCTCTTTTCGAACTTGTTAAAAAATGAAAAATATTGTTGAGCGATCTTATTGTCTTTCATTCTCGTTAAAGTAAATTAGAAAGCACGTCTGTTGAGTGATAGTTTATCTTTTTTTCAGTATCTTCAGAATATTTACGAAAAAGGAACACCCTATCCATTATGGTTAGGAGAGTTCTCATAGGTATCATTTTATGCTTTTCCTAACCCTAGAGACTAACTTTACGAAAAAATTTCAGTATGGATTCTTCTTTACGAACTTTTTAGACTCTCTAAACATGTAAATACCATCGATTTTACCTTATTTGGACTCATTAAACTTTAGATCAAAGGACCCACACACGAGACCGAACCCCTCCTTCTTCAGGTTCGTTAAAAACAAGTCAAGGGAATCATTGTAAGATGAGCTATATCAAGCATCTATTACCCTCCTCAAGCTCGTAAAACTAGAAAGAGGTACTCGCCAATCATGGTGGGGAATTTTTAGAGGGGTTTTCCATCTTGTTATCTTCCTTATCTAGCAGTTATTACTACTTTGAGTTTCCCTTGAACAATGCACATGTTCTATCATCACATACAATAGTGGGGTCATCCATTATCTCTCATTGACCACCATCTCCATCATTGTGTCACATGACCAGTTATTATGGTATTCATCTGCGTTAATGTTGCCGAGTCAAGCCATTTTTCATGCATATTTGTTCAAGGGAATTCCCCTGTGTCATCCTCCTATAGTCCATTTTTTCCTCTTTCTCCTAACCATCCATGTGTCAATTGTGCTCCATTATTATGATTTTCACACCATCTATCTTTACCCGTTTCATGTCGATTGATGGGGGATACATCAAGGCCCTCCTTCGACGGATTTCACCCTGTCGACTACAACTCATTATCAAGGATTGAAATCTAGAAACCCATCAATACACTGGGACCATAATTCATTTTAAGGATGGAAATTTATTTTAAAATGTAGAAACCTTGTCGAATCTTATTAATCCTTCATATGCCAACTATAAAATGTTTGGCGATATTTTTGTAAAAATATTAAAATTTCTAAGGATTTTATATAGTTTGTATAATTTTTTGGCAATTTTTGAGATAAAATAATTTTATCCTATAGAATTTGGGTGAATCATTTTTAGAATAGCGAATATTTTTTTGGGGAAAGCCCTGGAAAATTAGACCATGAGCGAAATTTAGCCCCTAAAATCATCCCTGACTGGGACTTGCAGACATCAGTGGCAGGTCTCCTTGCATTTTGACAGTGGGTTTACCACATTGGCTCCTGACAGAATGAATCTATGAGTGATCGACATCAACTCCTTTATTCACACTTTGTAGATTGTACTAGGTATCTTGGGTTCCATCATCCCCATCAATGGATTCCCTTGCATATGTTAATGGTATACATTAACGACTATTAATCAGATAGTTTCTACCATGCTCGACTTCATCTCATTTATAATTCATACCATTCGGATGTAGGACGAAGACCTTGGGAATGATCACCCTTCTATTAGATGATATTCTTTCCCAAGTTACGATGGAGAATATTCATGGGAAATTCACAAATTGCTCAGTTATTGAGTCATCTCATTGATTTGTATGATGTGGCATAGATCCACATTTGTACTTGGTCACAGCTATGATTTCACTTGTTTCTTGCATGGATCCAAAGTGTATACTTCTGTGGCCATGATCACGTCAGGATTGGTTCTTGATGGATCCACAGTGTATTATGTTGTGTCCATCATTCTGTTACTTGTGTCATGCATGGATCCGTAGTGCATTTATGGTATTTTTTCTCTTTTTCTTCTTACCGAGCATGGGTATGCCCTCCTCAAGAATTTTTTTCTACAGGATTGGTGATTCTCTTCTCCAAGCTTCTTTTCCCACAACTGTGTGACTTGATTTATAAAGTGTTTCGACCATTAGACACCTATTATGACCTCACACTTTAGGGGGCATATGTTATAATGTTATTTTCCACCTAATCATTAGGTTATTTTCACCTAAAGATCACCTATCTAGGTCATTATCCCCTAGAAACCCCTCATTTTAACCCTTAAAACCTACCACTTCTTCCTTGAGATTCTAGCCTAATTTCCACTTGGTCATTGTTATCCTTCATTAAGGGTGCGACCGAAAAGGGTTGGTCACTCCTTCCCTTCATTAAGGGAGTGACCGAAAGGGTTGGTCACACTTTCCCTTCATTATGGGTGCGACTGAAAGTCTTGGTTGGGATTTATGGCTTGCCAATTCACGACCAGGTCGCTCTATCCATGTGTATGGGTGGCGACCAAGCCTATAAGCTCCTATTTTTGAACTTGGTTGCAATGGATGAGATCTCCCACTGATTTCTCTAGGTTTAGTCTCAAGAAGGCTTTCATTATGAGCTCGAGGATCTTATCCTATTAACCATGTGGCCTTATCCCTAAATCCCTATAAGAACCAGGCCATTTCCCATGGGAAGGAAGGAGGAAAGAACTAGCAAAGTTACTCTAGTGATTTGGTTGCAAGACTTGGAAAAGAAGCTTGGAAGGAGGCCATCTCTTCAGTCTATATCTATAAGTTGTAATATTTCTTATCTGATTAATAGAAGACATACTGGATGTTTCCCTCTATTTAACTATTCATATAAGTTTATGTATTCATTGGTAGAGGATTCGTATAATTATGTGTTATGATATACTATCAGATATGTTGTCAATCCATGTATGATTGCTTCTTTGGTTGTTTTCATGTATGAATTAGATCTAGGAACATCCTTAGTTTATGTCTCTATTCATATATTAGGAACTGGTAGAACCTAAGGGAGCTCAGCTCCTACAGGGTGCAAAATCCCTAAAACACATATTAAGACTTGGTATCCAACACCAAGTATATATTGTAGAGACTATGAGGTTATTGCAGACTCAGAAGAAGTCAAGGCTCAAAGGGAGCATGTATGATAGTCCCTGTATTTGATATTGAATTACACCCAATGCCAGATGGTGTAGATTGATCACTCTTCAGATCATCAGGAAAAGTTAGTAGAGCCAGAAAGGCCTACCTAGAACCATTGCAGTAACCAGGAAGAGACCAATATGGATGCGTGACACTTTGCAGGATGCAAAGCCATATAGCGTTGACAAGCCATATCATGAGGAGCAAATGGCTCCACCGGTGGTGAGGCAAGCGACCCCACCAAATACCATCTTAGAAGGAGCTAGACTTCAGAGGGAGTCCACCCTCACAAACCAGTAAAGAGGAGACCATTCATAGAGATGTACAAATCCTGATTTGTGTCTAGAGGATTCTCCCAGCAAGAGGGAGAAGACTATGACAAGACACTTTCTCTAGTAACCAAAAGAAGTATATATAGAACATCCATATTCCATTAAAATATGGGTACAATATGAGATTCAGAGGGAGAAAAAGAATCTATTATCATGATGGAATAGAGGAGCTACTCTCAGAGTTCAAAAGCTACAGTGAGAATGGAGCAACCATTCTCAGTTTCAGAAAAAAATAGTTGTAGGAGTAGAGTCCTAGTTCTAGAAGGAACAGTTGCAGAGAGAGTATAGGACATACTCTCTGACAGTGAGATAGATAGTGCTTTACAGAAAGCACATAGAGCCAACACACGATTGTGTAGATTGAATTGTAGCTGAGAAAGCGTACTCGTTTGGTACAATATGTTGGGAAAATTTGGTTCGAAGAACACGAGGACAAATATATGTTTTGTGGTGAAAGAAATGTTCGCCTAGTTAGGGAAAAACATGTGATGAGGTACCTAAAGGGTACAATCGATTATGGACCCAGATATATCTCGGATTATGATATAAGATTGCAGGGCTACATAAATTCAGATTAGGCAGGCATTATCACAAGACCGGAAAAGTACATCCGAATGTTTCTTTAGTATGAGATCATATTTGATCTCATAACTCAGTGGGAAATAGACCTATATTGCACTCAGTTCCACAGAAGCAGAGTATGTGGCAGCATGGTCAGCTTGTGGAAAAGCAGCATGGATTCAGAAATTGATTGCAGAATTGTTTGATCTCGAGTTGGAGGAAACTTGTATCTATTATGACAACTAGAGTTGCATAAAGTTGTTAGTGAACCTAGTGTGTCATGACAAGTCCAAGCATATCGAAATCAACTACCATTATATCTGAGAGATGATACAAAAGGGAGCAGTAAATCTTGAGTGTGTTCCTACTGACGAACAGGTAGAAAACGTGTTAACTATGCCCCTGTCAGGGGTGAAGTTCGAATACTCTAGAGACAAGCTTGGTGTGGTCCAAAAGGATTTTCCCTCATGAGATGGATTGATGTGTTTCCCAGTAGCGGGAAGTGGTGTGTTCCCCAATAGTGGGAAGTGATGTGTTCTTCAGTAGTGGGAAGTGATGTGTTCTCCAGTAGAGTATGCTACCCCAACATAGGTTGGTAACCTTAACATAGTTTATTATGCTACCCCAACGTAGGTTGGTAACACCAACGCAGGTTGGTACGCTACTCCAGCGTAGGTTAGTAACCCCAACGTAGGATGGTACGCTACCCAAGGATAAGTTGGTAATCCCAACACAGGATGGTACGCTACCCCAACGTAGGTTGGTAACCCCAATGTAGGTTGGTACACTACCCCAGTGCAAGTTGGTAACCCCAACGTAGGATGGTACGTTATCCCAATGCAGGTTGGTACGCTACCCCAATGCAGGTTGGTACTCCAACGCAGGTTGGTATGTTACTCCAGTATAAAAGGCTGGTGAAAGTGAAAAAATTCTTATGATATATAGATCTGTGATTGACAACAAGACAATGACCAAGCATGCAGAAGTGTAGAAGCAATGATGATGAATGTGACAAGAAGAATACCTTCCTTACTAAGAGGGAGTGTTGAATATTGATTAGCTTCAGAAGATATCCTTATTGTATTTGACCAAGATAGACCCTAAAGAATATTATTATATTATATTTTTTAATTAGGCCCTATTGTGCCTTGACATGTAACATAGAAAATAAAAGGGTAAAGTGATAGGTCGACCTAGACCTAATTTTAGTCTGGCCAAACCACTATTTATAAGGGAGGCCAATGCCTCATTTGTACACTCACACACAAGCTATGCATTCAAGAGGAAAAGTGCGCAAGTCTTGGAGGAGAAGCTACTACAGCTATGTGTGACGTTGAGGAGGATTTTTGGTCTATCTCTTGGATACATCTTGGTCAAGTGGTGCAATATTCTTTCCTAGTGAAAGAATAGAGGAGGATCTTCTGCTTTGTTAGTTCTCTCTTGGAGAGAAGCATTGTTCTTGGTTGGCTAATCTATATTGAGGAAGTTTGCTGGGTTTTCTTCCCCTAGAGGGTTTCCCAGGATAATATTTGTGTCTATCTTGTTTTTGTGATTGCCTCTCTTTCAATGATCTTATATATGTAGTTAATGTGCTAAATGATTGTAATAATAAAGAAGAACTGTAACGGTTAGATGCATAAGTAAAATATCAACAAAAGCACCACTAAAGGTAAAACTTTGATGCATCGAAGGTAATGCTTACTATGAATTTATCACGTGACGCACTGTGTCGGGGCACGCTGAATTGAAATCGCATGCCGCGTGGAGTCAGAAAAAAAATGAAAAATTGCTAAATTTCAAGCTCAATTAAAATTTTAAACTGATGAAATTGCAAATGGGAAGGTAATAAACAATTTACCTAGACTCTTATGTTCTGAGGAGGCATGGTTCTACTGTTGAGAGGAAATGAAAATTCGTGGTAATTTCCAAATATTGGAAATGTCTGGAATCAATTGGTGGAGTTATCCAACTCACCGAGGAGCACTGGAAACAGGGCATCCATGAAAATAGAGTAAGCGTCGGTGCTTGCTCGAGAGATTGGAAGCACGTGATGAGGTGTCACAATGAAACTTGGTCTAGTAATTTCCTTTTATTTACCCACACCATGGTGCACTATCATACATTGTTTACGCACCAGTACATAAGATTCAATGGAACCAATGTGTGTTGATCAATGCTTGTTAATTTTGTTATAACTTATGACGATGCGTTTGAACATCTACTGTCAGTGCATCATGTTGTATTTGAGCACCGTGGCAGATGTACTATATAGGCATACCGAAAAAAAATGTTTGCAAAAACTTCTGACTACTCACGTCTGCTAACAACCTCCACTATGAACAATGATAGTGCATTTGCACATTTAAGCATTGGTGTTGTATGTTTATGTGTGCACCAATGCGTAAAGACCTTACATATGTATCCACAAAAACCTCCGACCACCCGCCTCTGCTAACAACCTCTTCTATAAACAACTAAGCGATAATTTGTTAGGGGAGGTTCCATAAAAACCTCTGCAAGAAGGTGTTCTCCTTTAGTAGTGTGAAGTCACCATTTCTCAAAATTTCCACAACTCTTTATCTTTAAAAGACTATTAGGACATAGTAAATCGTGAGGAAAGAAAGGTGTTTCATTTCTATTTGGTTGATCCATTGTTCTATATATGAGTAAAGGGGTGGGATATTATGAGCACAAATAAGGGAAGTATAAGACCCTGTAATAGACATTCATGTCACAATGTCTTGTCTTGCATCTCCATATTGAGTCCATATTTCTTTCTATTTGCATTTTATATATGAGATGAAAAGCACAAGGCTTAGTCCACACTTTCTCATTAGGTTTCCCATATTTGGTTTCCAACGGTGCATCTTGTGTTCATTGTGTGGATGGTGTGGTCAATATTTTTGTAGGTTCTTTTTTTATCTTCTCATCTTGTTTCAATGTTTTGAGCACTATGCTTATAATTTTACATTTTAATCACGAGTAAACACTATATAATAAAGGATATTCTCTCAATCTTTTGTAGTGACTTTTAATATGTTGTGATGAACTATCCAATGGAATATCAACGTCACTTTATAGTTTTCTAATATAACATTTGAACATGAAACTATAAAAATACACTATGGATCAAATATAATCCCTAACAATTAAATAATTGAAGCCAATTTCACATCATCTCTTCTTCCATGTAGAAAGGAAATTGTTCCCAATTTTTTATAAATTAGGTAGATGAATCTTAACTTCAAATATAACCCATCAACATTATAACCATGATCTAAAATAACCCCTTAACCTAATAATATATATATATATATATATATATATATATATATATATAAAATAATTCTTAATATCGTTTTTAAAATTTTAATTTTTCACATTATACATTTTAATTTTTTATATATTTTGATTTATAAACACTCGTTATTATTACAGCTTTGATCCAAAATATGTTTTTATTATTTTATTAAATTATTATATTAAACCACTTAAACCACGTGTTAGCGTTGGGCACAAAAATTACACCTCTCCTCGCATACCGATAGGAAGACTTCAAACTCGTATCTCCTCTTCAAAATGAAGCAACTTATTCCAATCATGGTGGCTACTTTTTCCCATCATGGTTTAGGACATTGGTAACGCTGGTCAAAGTACCGTAAGAGTTAACTTGACCTTCAAATATTTACGGTAGAAAACTTCTTTATTCCGATAAGGGTATAAATTTGACTTTCACTTCTAACTTTTTATAACCTTTTTTTTTTTTTGTTGTTATTTAAATATTATATGTGTTTTTGTTTATTTTTATTATAAATACAAAAACATTTTAGATACAATATAAAATTATTATGAAATTGCATTTAACATAATATTATTAAACATAAGAAGTTTCAATTTATTTCTATGCTTTAATTTTGCATAGATCCAATCATTGTAAAAAACAATCTACAAAACATTAAGTAGTATATATGCAATGATGTTTAGATAGCTATTGAAAATGAAAAAAGTAGGTTACTAATGATTGTTGTAATAATAATAATAAAAGTTATGGATTGTAAAAATTGAAATAATTATTTTATTAATATAATGAAATACTAAATATTACCTAATATTTTCTAAAATGAAATAAAATAGAGCTTGTGAGAGGTCGACCACACCCATGTTTATTCTTATTATCAAGATTTAAGAAGACTTTAAAAACATAGGTGTGAAGGTATTTAAATGTGAATTCTCAAAAACCAAATATAATAAGAAAGTAAGAGTGCAATAAAGTGTTTTCTAGCTGAAACCAAATTGAGACAACTTCCATTAATAAGCCTTACCTCTGTGGATAGTTATGCAGGTTCTGAATCCTTGTTCTTTTCTTCCCTCTCAACCTTCAATGTTGTTTTCTTCCCTCTCAATTTTCAATTTTCAACATGCAGGATGTGATACCGCATATTTTTCAAAAAATCTCGTGATTTGTAAGTTTTGAGCCTCCATGTGCATTGCACAACTTTGGTTATAATATTTGTAACTTATATAATGTGCTATGCATGCAACTTGCAAACTCCATCTACTATAGAATTTGTAACTTATATTATGTATGACCTTTGCTATAAAATTTATAACTCTTGTTATGTATTATGCTTTACATAAAAATCAATATTTAAATTTAGAAAATTGTAATTATATTATATATTATCATTATTAGAATATATATTGTTATTATATTATATTATATACTAGCATACCTCTTAAATGGGTGTATGGGAATGTCCAAGTAATAAAAGTACAATAAATGAAGCCTATAAATAAAACCTACTTAATTCAAAGTTCTCTAAAATTATAATGACAATTGTAATATATGTTTTTGTCTTTTACTTATTTTGTGTAGAAATTTGATAAAATGTAAGTTACTAATTATCTAAAATTATATTGAATTTTAGTAAAAAATTAGGTATTAATTGTAAAAGTAAATTAAAGATTAGTTTTAAGAAAGATAACTACATTTCATAAATTAATTTAATTTTTTCTTTTCATTAAAATAAAAGACTATTGAAAAAAATGCATAGCTCAATTTTTTAGATTATAAATTCTTTTCTAAATTTAATAAAAAAATAAAAAATAAATCTATTTATCTATTCATCCTCCTATATGAAACAAACATGTTATCTATTCATCCTCCTATATGAAACAAAATATGTTGTGTGAATAATTCCTTCTATATTAAATGTGATGTGATATTTTGGGATAAAAATTTCACCGCCTCTTTTTACTTATGAAAATATATTACAAACAAATATTTACGAAAAAAAAAATATATAATAATCTTCTGTTTTGTTTATGTCCATACTTCATCACCTATAATATTCAATCATATATTCTATTTTAATAAACAAATAGTAACCTACAAAAACGAAATTGATTTACAATCCTTAAAAGAAGATATTAAATTTTATTATTGATTAACAAATAAACTGTTGGGCTTCATTTATCTGGTGTTAATATTTTAATCTCTGTTAATCACTTATATGGCAATCAGTTAGCTATCAAAGTAACTTTTAAATATGATCAGGTAAATGTAAAAAAATAAACACATAAACGGAGGTCTTTATAATAACTAGGAAGTTAATGATTGAAATCACAGCTTATATATTTTGTGTTACTACTAAGAATATTCCAGCGATATTTAATCTTGTCCATAGAAAACTTATTAAGCACTAAACCCTTATTAAATCTGCCCATTATCAATAGGTGTAAGTTTTTAGGCGTAATCAAGAAAAGTTGTTGGAAAGAAAGATACATAGCTATGGCTATCACTGCAGCTCGCATCTAGAGATTCAAGACTCTCCTCGCAAAAGTCCCAAATCTGGTGATTCGGCCCACTGTTGTTTCTACCGTCGCTAAAGAAAAAGAGGGCGATTCCAGGTAGCCACGCCGTTGCTATTTTCCGGCGACAAAGGGGGCTAATTTTAATTTCCAAAGCAACAGGCCATGGATTCTACCATGGATCACTGTCTCCATCTCCACCAATCCAGCGACGGGAATGCTCCAGGCAATATATTCTCTTCCATTTAATTTAAAGAATGAAAAGTTTAAAGAATTACTCCACATATATGTTCCAGACGCTTTGGCTTCTTGATTCTTATTGTTATTTTGATATATATATTCTTGATTCTTTTTGTTGTTTTGATATATATATTTTTCTTAGTCAGATGTAAATTCCTTTATTCTTCAGACTCATATGCTTATCCATTATATGGCCTAGACATTACATCATGTGCTCCTCCCTCCCGTTGGATATGATCGCAAACGCGTGCCATTCTGACAGAGGCGATTGGCTAATTCTGCCCAGGACGCCTGATTCTTTTCCGCCAGTGAATTTGATTAGGCTTGCGTGACTGGAAGGTGCGCACACTTTCACCAGAACTCTTTTCACGCACACCCATGGGAAGATTATCAACAATGTTATGGTTAGAGTGAACCAGAAGTCCTGCTGTTTCACAAGACTCGAACAGCGAACGTTATACGATTTGTCCAGTGGATTGTAGCTTGCGGTGAGTATGACGAAGGCCCAGACCATAGCGAGCGCAGTCCAGCCGGCGAAGCGGTGAAATAGTTCGAAGAGATTGTGGTGCAAGTGACAGGCTAGAGGAAATGCGACAAGTGAGGATATGAGCCGCAGTAACCTGTACTCATGACATAACTATGTTCTCATTAATTTTTGATGGCTATGTTGACAAATTTTTCTCAGCAATTTGATTGGTAAAGTCTACTAAAGTATACATACCCTACCCCTCTCTGAATTTGAACCTGTAATCTCTTAATAGGAAATACATGTTCTTAACCATTATTTAGGGCCATTCAGGCAGATTTACTTGGACTGTTTTGTTGGGTGTTTCCTACTGGCTGGTAGGTTTTCCGGACTTTTGTTTTGGTGAGCAACCCTACATTGTAACAAATTTATACCTTTTATAAATTGGAGCAATTTTCTCTTGGAAAAAAAAAAAGGGCCATTCAGACTGTATAATAATAATAATAATCTATTTTTAAGATCACGACCAAGCCAGCACACCAAATTGGTGTATGAAACCCCTTGCTTGTGGGACAAGGGACCCCTCCACCCAACGATTTGACTGATAAAATCTACAAAAATATATATTTTTATTATATTATATATGGATATGAGTAAATTTCTTATTTGTTTATCAAATTCACTCTTTTAAAAATTAAGTAAAAATAAAAAATACATATCCGTCAAATTTTATCACTAATTATCATTGTATACCAACACGGGACCTTCGTTTGAGTCAATCGACGGACAGGCAGAACGGTATACCATACAATACACGAATGAAATAGTGGAGATAAAGATAAGATAGCACAGCAATAAGTGGAGTGGAAATAAAGATGGAGCAGAAAAGAGGATAACGCAACAGCAGGATTGAAGTTTTGAAAGTGCGAGTGTTATATACATCAATTCGCACAAACTGTTCTCAATTTCCATCTTAATTCGTTCACCATGCTTTCCAGATCCAACATTTCACTTGCTGTTCTTCCTCAACCCCCTCACCCCTTTTCAAACCACAAGGAGGAGGCTAGCACGCATATCATTTCCCCTCCTAAAAGGCTCCCAAACTCCCCTCGCTCGACACACTCCTCCCCTACTTTCAATGCCAATGGCAATTCAAACCCTCGCTCTACAGACTCCTCCTACACTTTCAATGTCAATGGCAATGCAGAGAAACGAATTAAAAAAATGTGTAACATCGACAGGCTTCAAAAGGCGGCGAAGACCTTCAACAATATGCATCTTTCAGACTCCTCCTACACTTTCAATGCCAATGACAATGCAGAGCAACGCATTAAAAAATTGTGTAACATCAACAGGCTTCAAGAGGCGGCGGAGACCTTCAACAATATGCATCTTTCAGCTAAATCCTCTCTATCTCTCTTCACCTGCAATCTTTTGTTGAGGAGCCTCATCCGAGGGAATGAACACCAGTTAGCCTTGTCTGTTTACAGACGTATGATGGAAGCAAGTATTGTTCCAGATTTAATAACTTTAAACATGGTCATCAATTGCCACTGTGAAACAGGTAGAGTGGATTATGCGTTCAAAGTGTTCGAAGAAATGGAAGCACATGGATATGTTCCAAATGTCATAACCTTCAATACGCTCCTGAAAGGGCTTTGCAGGGAGGGCAGAACCGAAGATGCTGTGAACCTTTACTATCAAATGGTGGGAAAAGAACAGCTTCCTGATATTATTACGTATACTACACTAATACGTGGGCTCTGCAAGACAGGGAAAACCCACGAAGCATTCGGGTTGTTTGCTGTTATGCTGCAGAAAGGCCACAAGCCTAATACAATCATAGTGAGCGCCCTCATGGATGGACTATGCAAAGAAGGACTATGCAAAGAAGGTAAGCTCCAAGATGCTAAAAAACTTCTATATGAAATGTTAAATCCCAGTGTCATTGTATACAATATTCTCATTGATGGTCTTTGCAAGGAAGGAATGTTGGATGAGGCTAGGAAGCTTTTCTATGAGATGCCTACGAAAAATATATGTCCCAATGTTGTCATATACAGTGCATTTATTGACGGTCTCTGCAAGGAAGGGCAATGGCAGGAGGCCATAAAAGTGTTTGATGAAATGCTGGATAAAGGGGACACTCCCAATGTTATCACATACACTGTTCTCATCGATGGTTTATGTAAGGCAGGCAAGTTGGATGTAGCTAGGAAGCTCCTATGTGAAATGCCCAAACATAACATATCTCCTAATATTGTCACATACAATGCATTTATTCGCGGTCTTTGCAGGGAAGGACAATTGCAAGAGGCCACCAAAATGCTTCACGAGATGCTGGATAAGGGATGTACTCCAGATAAGTTCACATACAATGCGTTTATAGATGGTCTCTGCAAAGAAGGCAAGCTTCAACAAGCTCTCAGGCTGTTCGATATTATGATGCAAACAGGCCATCGGCCTCATGAAGTCACATACAATACTCTTATAAATGGCTTTTGCAAGGTGGGTAATCTGGAAAAGGCCAGGGAGCTCCTTCAAGAGATGTTAAAGAAAGGTTGCAGACCTGATGTATTTACCTATAGTACATTAATAGATGGACTCTGCAAGGAGAGACAATTGCAAGAGGCCACCGAAATGCTTTACGAGATGCTAGATAAGGGGTATGCCCCAGATTTGATCACATACAATGCTTTTATAGATGGTCTCTGCAAAGAAGGCAAGCTTCAACAAGCTCTCGGGATGTTAGATATTATGGTGCAAACAGGCCATCACCCTTATGAAGTCACATACAATACTCTTATAAATGGCTTTTGCAAGGTGGGTAATCTGGAAAAGGCCAGGGAGCTCCTTCAAGACATGTTAAAGAAAGGTTGCAGACCTGATGAAGTTACCTATAATACATTAATAGATGGACTCTGCAAGGAGAGACAATTGCAAGAGGCCACCAAAATGCTTTACGAGATGCTAGATAAGGGGTATACCCCAAATTTGTTCACATACAATGCTTTTATAGATGGTCTCTGCAAAGAAGGAAAGCTTCAACAAGCTCTTGGGCTTTTCGATTTTATGGTTGAAACAGGCCATCAGACTAATGAAATCACATACAATATACTTATAAATGGGTTCTGCAAGGTGGGTAATCTAGAGAAGGCCAGAGATCTCCTTCAAGATATGTTGGTGAAAGGTTGCAGGCCTGACGTATTTACCTGTAATACATTAATAGATGCGCTCTGCAAGCTTTGCAGGATAGAGGCAGCTGAACAGATCTTCCATGAGATGCCAGAGCAGGGTCTGAAACCTAATGCTGTTACATACAAAACATTGATGGCTGGACTCTTCCAAGTTGGTAAACTTAAGGAGGTAAAAAAAATATTTCAACAGATGAATGATAGTGGCCGTGTCCCTGGTAGTACTGCATATACCACCCTCGTGGATAGACTATGCCAGGAAAGTATGCCCGAAGAGGCCAAGAAAATATTGTATGAGATTATAAAACAGGTTTGACGACAACATTGTGATATATTCAACAGTAAACAATCAATTCTATAAAGTACAGTGTCAGGAGCCAGATAGGTACTCTGGGAAATGACAGAAGGGCTGCCATGCTAATGCCATTACATTTCACGCTAATGCCATTACATTTCACTGCTGTAATTACAAGGTTGTTCCAGAAATGGCTGAAAGGGGAAACATTAAGCACCATGTAATGAGCTAATGATTAGCTTACTAGTTGGTACATCTTGTTTGTTTGATAGACACTATTCACCATCAAATGGACAGAATAAAAGAGTAGTGAGTCAATGATTGACTTAGTGAGTTAATGATTGACTCACTGCATGATGCTTAATATTTCCTATCTAGAAGGGATCACAACCCCATTGAAATCATATTCACTGTTTTTATGGACACTCTTTCCAGTGACGATAATTTCATTAAGTCTTGTGAAATGCTTCCTCTAATTTTGAAAAAAGGCAGGGAAAAAATAGTGTGTCGTGCTGAATTGTTGATGAGTCTTTGTTGGGAATCCAAAAGTGATGATGAGTCTTTGTTGGGAATCCAAAAGTGATGATATTTCTTGTCACAAAATGTGGAAATTGATTCAAAGTTTAAACGCTAGGCCACTGTAAGCTTTGTTATTACAGTACTTTCGTATGTTACTAAT
>ML797818.1:98433-116687 GCA_009831015.1 Picea engelmannii | reverse complement strand
TGATGAACAATGTACTCAGCAAATTCCTAGACAAATTTGTGCTGGTTTTTATTGACGATATATTAATTTACTCCAAGAATAGAGAAGAGCATGAAGAGCATCTTAGGCTTGTGCTGCAAGTGCTAAGAGAACATCAGCTCTATTCCAAATTCATCAAATGTGACTTCTCTCATAAGAAAATACATTACTTAGGCCATGTCCTATCTGAAGAAGGGGTAGCACTAGACCCTGACAAGATCGGGTCCATCATGGAATGGCCTACCCCAAAGGACGTTTCAGATATCAAATCCTTTATGGGATTAGTAGGATACTATAGGAGATTTATAAAAGGATTCTCCAAGATTGGTTGTCCAATCACTGCCCTCCAGAAGAAGGGGACTAAATTCATGTGGACACATAAATGTGAAGAATGATTTCAAACCCTGAAACATCTACTAACCCACGCACCCATGTTGAAGATCGTCGATCCCGAAGCTGATTTCCTCGTGTGCACAGACGCCTACAAGGAAGGTCTCGGAGGAGTCCTTATGCAAGGAGGAAGTGTGGTCTGCTATGAATCTCAGAAATTGAATGAGCACGAAGTCAACTATGTGACCCATGATCTAGAGCTGGCCGCCATAGTGCACGCCTTAAAAATGTGGAGGCATTACCTCCTAACAGATCACTATGGATTGTGATATTTGTTTGACCAACCGAAGCTCAATGTCAGACAAGCTAGGTGGATGGACCTCCTTAGCGAGTTTGATTTCGAAATCAAACACATTAAAGGAAAAGAAAATAGGGTGGCCGATGCCCTTAGCAGAAGTATGAAAACAATTCACCTGGCAGCGGTGAGCACCTGTAATATGGATGTCAAGGAAAGAGTCAAAAACACACAAGAACCAGATCCCTTTAGCAAGAGCCCACCAGGGTAAAGTACAGAGACTACTAGATGATGGAAGGAGGTCTGCTCACTTACCGAAGCAGATTGTACATTCCAGATTGTGGCGACTTGAAGATGTTCATACTGGATGAACTACATAAAAGACCTTATACTGGTCATCTAGGATACCAGAAGATGATCACGGCCACCAGGAAACAATTCTACTGGCCTGGGTTGAAGAAAGACATAGCTGAGTACTTAACCAAATGCACAGAGTGCCAACAGGTTAAAGCAGAACATCGACACCCAGCAGGATTATTGCAACCTTTACCAATCCTAGAATGGAAATGGAAAACCATCTCCATGGATTTCATCACTGGGTTACCAACCTCGATCAAACAGAATGACGCCATTATGGTAGTGGTGGATAAATTGAGCAAGTCTTCTCATTTCATCCCCATCAAGTCGACTTGCAAGGCAATAGACATCGCCCAGGTATTCATGAAGGATATATTCATACTACATGGTATGCCGAAAGAGATCGTGTCTGACAGAGACACGAAATTTACTTCCAACTTTTGAAAATTACTGATGGCTGGTTTAGATACCAAGTTGTTGTTTAGCATCGCTTATCACCCTCAAACCGATAGATAGACAGAAAGAGTAAACCAAATATTAGAAGACATGCTAAGAATGCATGTAATGCATCAACCCAAGAGGTGGGAAGACTACCTGCCATTGGTGGAATTCGCTTACAACAACGGATACCAAGCATCCTTAAAGATGAGTCCCTTCGAAGTCCTCTATGGTAGGTCGTGCAACACTCCTGTCAGTTGGAGTAATCCCGTAAATAGAATTTCTTTTGGACCCGACATGTTGAAATAAATGGAACAACAAGTGACTCAGATAAAACAAAACCTGAAGGTCGCTCGGAACCGACAGAAAAGTTATGCCAACCAAAAGAGAACTCCAAGAGAGTTCAAGACGGGAGACCATGTATATCTCAGAGTTAGGCCCAGGAAGAGTTCCCTGAAAATGGGAGCCTGTGCCAAGTTGGCACCTTGGTATTGTGGACCCTTTGAGGTTCTAGGTAGAGTGAGACTTGTAGCCTATAGTCTAGCACTTCCTCCCATAGTAAAATCACATAATGTTTTCCATGTTTCATTATTGAAGAATTTTATACATGATTCTAATCATATAATTGACTAGTCTGTGATCCAGGTGGAACCAGAGGGAGAATTTCTACCAGAACCTCAATGCATACTGGACAGAAAGGAAACCCCGCTCCAGAACTGAACCATTGCACAGGTCAAGGTGCAGTGGAGACATTTTGGCCCAGATGAGGCTACATGGGAAATGGAGGATGCCATGAAACAGGCATATCCGATTTTGTTTACCTCTATACATACATGTCATATTGATAGATAGAACATTGAGAATGATGTTCCTTTAAGGGGGAGGGAATTGTAACACCCTGTTTCCCCCAGTTTGTAAAAATAACTATACTGTCCAAGAACTATGGCAAATTCAAAGATGTGAATGGACCTTAGTATAAAAAAGGTCGACGAATGTAAATAATATTATGAATATATGTTGCAGGACTGCTGGGAGGGGGATGTGCTGAAAAGAGACCGCGATGGCTAATGAAAGGTGGTAGAGGGCACCTGGAATGGTGGCATTAACTTCCACCGAAACCAATACTGTATTTGGTCTTCACTGGCCTGAAGATCAAGAGCATCTCACTGGCCCCAAAATGAATTACTTGCCAGGTTGGTAGGTGAGGAGGATACTCATGAGTTAATGAGGGATGGGGGTGAACCACCCATCTGTGGAATCCTCAGGCCTGACCACCATGGGGAAGTTCGTGCCACACGCAACCTCATCGGAAAAGAAAAGGTAGGAAAGAAGTGTGGAAGGGGGCAGACGCGATAGAGATTGCGAGAGCGAAAAAATCAGAAGAACTATGGAAAATACAGAGTGAGTGATGAGCAGAGGAGAAGGAGAGTAACCTTCGTTCTTGACTTCTAACGAATAGAGACTGAGTCTCAAGAATTGTGGTCTATCTCAGGGGTGGCTAGTGGTAAATCCATTCGGATTCGCTGAGCCTACGATTGGGTGGAAACGAGCCCCACTCTTAGCAGTTGCATCAAACTTGGTGTTTTTCTAATAAGTGTTATATCTTGTATCTTGAATTGAATATCCTGAAATGAATGCTCATGGTTTGTGCAATTATAAATAGTTTCGGTATAAGAATGTTTGTATGGTGTTTTGATCGGAAATGGTGGTTGCATGCTTATATTAGAATGACCACATGTATATATATATATATATTGAACAAGTTCGTTCTCAGGAGATTTGTCCCTTCAGTTGGCTGACGGGATGCCCGGGATGGATTTCCCCACAGGAACCCCCCCCACCTTCCAGGAAAGTCCCCTCACTTTCCAGAGCCGGAGTAAGTCCGCTGAATGGACGACAACTTTAGTACACCCATGAGTTTTCTTGCTCACTGTCATAGAAGTTTATAGCCCAGAGACTTAGGAAGGCCTTTCAGTCGGGACATCAAACCTGGTGAAGAACTCCTCGAGAATTTCGTTGAAGGATCTTATGGCCTAAGTTTTGAAACCCTGCACGAGAGAGAGAGGGTCTCTTAGACTTTGGTGTTTCGGAGTTTCAGCTTCCGACAAACCTAGGTGTGAGACCTCCTGTCTGTGCACATCGTGAAACCCCGATTCCCGAAATCCCAAAATAAAAGCGTGTGGCGAAGTTATGATATTTCGGTGTTTCGGTACCTGGGATTCCCAAGGGAGAGTTCCCTTGTACTCGCAAGTTGTGAAACCCCGACTTGTGAAATCCTGAAATGATAGAGTATGGAGAAGTTACGATATTTCAGTACCCAGAATACCCAAGGGTGAGTTCCCTTGTACTCTCAAGTTGCGAAACCCCGACTTGTGAAATCCCAAAATGACTGCGTGCGGATAAGTTATGATATTTCGGTGTTTCAGTACCCTCAATACCCAAGGGCAAGTTCCCTTGTAATCGCAATTTGCGAAACCCCGACTTGTGAAATCCTGAAATGATAGAGTATGGAGAAGTTACAATATTTCGATGTTTCGGTACTCGGATTACCCAAGGGCGGGTTCCCTTGTACTTGCAAGTCCCAAAACCCCGACTTGCGAAATACTGAAATGACAGCATGCAGATAAGTTACGATATTTCAGTGTTTCGGTACCCGGACTACCCAAGGGTGATTTCCCTTGTACTCGCAAGTCCCAAAACTCTGACTTGCGAAATCCCGAAATAGTTGAGCATGTTTAGAGTTTGGTGTTTTGAAGTTTCAGCTCTAAGGAAACCTAGGTGCGAGACCTCCTATCTGCTCACATCACGAAACCCCGAATTGGTCCAGCCTGGATAAGTATGGATGTTTGGTGTTTCGGAAACTGATATACCCAAGGGTAAGTTCCCTTGTACCTGCCAGTTGTGAAACCCTGGACTGCGAAACCTCGAATTGGTCTAGAGTATGATGAGCAGGTGTCTTGGCGTTTTGGCACTCGGATAGTCGAAGAGTGTGAATCTTCGACCTCTTATATCGCGAAGCTCAGATATGCGAAAGCCTGAAAGATATAGTGCCAGGAGCCAATTCGATTCATTGATAATTCGAATGAGTTGTAGAATCCCTTTTGTGTTTCGGCACTTCGAAATACAACAATGGGGGAATGCTTGCATCACGACTCCCCGCATCGCGATAATAGAAGTTCCTTCTCGGTAAGGACTCTGGGCATAACCACGGTCATATGAGGGACTTTAAAGGGAAAGGAGGGTCTGTGCTAGGCCCCTTATAATCTCGAGGGGTGTTGTCCCTCGAGGAAAAAGGAAAGAAAGCCGAAAATTTTCTAGCCCTCGTAGTGGGTGTGTTACAAGATGATAGTCGGTTGCGCGGACTACCAGGTTCTTCTTCTGTGTAGTGGTATATCCTTGCGGTGTAGTACCTGTGCTCAAGTACTAGATGATATCTGTCAAGTAATCATCAGCAATCTGTACTGAGAAGAGCTATGCATTTGGAAATTTGTCTTCCAAATTCGTTGGTTCGTCTCCATTAGTGACCCTCGATAGGTGGTCAGGTCCTACATTTAGTTTTCTTGTTTTGAATATTACCTCGAAGTCAAATTATTGAAATAGCAGTAACCATCGACAAATTATCCCCCCCAACGCTGCCTTGTTAACTAGGTATTTCAAGGCTGAGTGATCTATAAACATATTAAAGTGTTTTCCCAATAGGTAATGTCTGTATTTCTGTAGTGCGTAAACCATAGCTAAGCCTTCTCTTTCCGTCGTGTTATAATTATGTTCTGAATTTGATAATTTCCTTCTTGCGAACGCTATCGGGTGATGCAAGTCTCCTATTCCTGGTTGCGCTAAAATAGCTCCAAGTGCTATAGCTGTTGCATCTACATGTACATGGAATGTCTTCTCCTAGTCTGGAAATACCAATATTGGTGCGGTGACCATCTTTTTCTTCAGGGTATCCAGACTGTGTTGGCACTCGTCGTTCCATTGATACTTGGTATCCTTCCTTAACAATTTTTCCATAGGTGTTGTAATCTGCGCATAGCCTTTGATGAAGTTCATGTAGTATCCTGTATGTCCTAACGTTTCTCTTAGTTGGCAGACTGTTTTTGGTGCTGGAAGGTTAACAATGACTGCGATTTTAGTCGGATCCACTAGTAAACCCTGTTTGCATACTATGTGTCCCAATAGTATCCCAAATGGTGTTCCAAATATGTATTTCTTGATATTCAGTGATATCTGGCACTGTCTACATCGTTCTAACATCAGGCATAAAAATTCCACATGTTTTTTTAATAGGCTATAAACCATCCAGTCATCCAGGTATACTTCGAGAAATTGGTGGATGAATTCCTTAAATGTTGCGATGACCACTCTGGAGAATATCGCAGGTGCATTCTTCAATCCGAATGGCATGACTGTGTACTGATAATATCCCCATTCTGTCACAAATGTGGTCTTGTGTCTATCCTCTTGTGCTATTTTAATCTAATGATATCCCGAGAATCCATCGGTGAATGAATAGGCTTCGTGTCCTCCTACGTTCTCGAGTACTTCATTCATGAATGGTGTGGTGAATGGGTCATGTAAGCATGCATCGTTCAACTTCCTCAAGTCAACGCATATCCTGATCCCTCTTCCTTTTTCTTTTCCTATACTACCATAGGTCTTATCCATTCTGATTCTTCGACTGGTTCGATGATGCCAGCCTTGAGCATCCTGACGATCTTGTTTTTAACTTTTTGTTTGTAGATGGGGTTCATTATATATGGTTTTTGTTTAATGGGTCTCACATCAGGTCTGAGTGGTATCTTCATTTCTCCTAATTCTCTGACTATTCCTTTCATCTCTGTAAAGGTTGTGGGAAAAAAATTGTTGTATTCATGCAACAATTTTGTGATGCTTTCTAGTGTCTGTTCGTCCCAGTAATATCCAATGCTGGCCATTTTGGGTTGCTCGACGGTCCCTATGTTAACCTTCTTAATATTGATTGGCACAGAGATGACCTCTGATTCTAAGGGTGGTCCTTCCACATCTCTCTCACCTTTGACTTCTTCGATCTAAATATTGCACGTATCATCTTCATCCGGTGCTTCCTCCTGTACATGGTAGCATGACAACAGTTCCTTGACTGCCTTCTTATTCCGCTGCTGTACCTCTGTGATAACTTCCATTTCTGATTCTGTAATGAATATGACATCTCTGATCTGTTTCAGGGCCGTGTCTATGTTGGGGTTCTCATGCTCGAATGAGAAAGTGACTGTAAAGTTCTTTTGTAGTGTTTCCCATGTCTTGGTTCCTTTTCACATTTCCTGGTCTATATACCAATTCGCTGGTATGCCTTCTAAAGTATGAATGAAGTGGTGAGACCATTCTTCTAGTGGCGTCATTTTCCATAGTGTTTTACACGCCTCCAAGTGTTCTGCTGGTATTCCTAGCCCATCATATTTTTGCCGGTTGTTCCATATCTGTTCAGTGCTAAACCTTATGCATGGTAATCATTTGCATTGGTACCAATCTGTGATAGTCTCTTTGTGCACACCTCACCATCTTGCGGGGGTAGTCTTTAGTGTTAAATATAGTGCTAATAGTCTTTGGTTCTCTAATACGTCGTCTTCGTTTTGTGTCAAGAAAGTTTCCAAATCATTTAGCCCATGAAAATTGGGTGGTTCTCTGATTTCTATGCCAAGCCATCTTACTGCACGGTCTATTCTTGCACACCTTCTTGTGGATACATTGTGTAGTCTTTGCTGCCAATTTTCTAACCCAGTGTTTGATTCTGTTGTGCATGAAGTAATGCTCCGCCAACTGAGTACCCCTTCTGCAGTTGGGTTTATATAATCCACATCGCGCACATTTGTTCTGTACAATTGGTCGATTTCGTCTAGATCCAGACAAGTGGGTTCTATGAACCTCTCGCCTTCTGATGGGTCGAGTGGGGCTATAACCCTGTAGTCTCCCGACTCAAATGTCATTTTTTTAGTTTTCAAGTTAATTATGGCCTAGTTTTCGAATGCCCAATCCATACCAGGTAACACTGGGTAAGGTGTTGTACTGTCTACTATTTCGATGACTTCAAAGTCTTCCTTAGTCCGCATGCCACCCAGATATACGGTCACTCCTTTCAGTCTATCTATTGGTAGAACTCTATGTTGATTTGCTAGTTTTAATTGAATAGTTGAGTATCCCAGTGTACATTCTCTCATGCATTGCCATGTGGTTTTTGGTAGTACGTTCACCTCGGATCCTAGATCTAGTATAATATCTCCCATGTTGAAATCCCCAATGTTAGCATTCATTCTAAATTCTCTACTTGTTCTTCTTCTTGTGTGTAGGTGGTTGACAGTTTTCAATTATGGCTTCTGTTTCGTCTCGTTGCTAAATTTCTCTAGGATGTTTTGTAATACATTGATAGATGAAGGATCACTTAACATTTTGATGCATGATTGCAAAAATTATTTGATATTACTTACTTGTTCCTTAGGTTGTATCCTGTTGGTATGGTCCAGTGATGGCGGCATGTCATATTTCAGAGCTTCCCTGTTCTGTTGTGTAGTCAACACTGTGTATTCCTTCTGGAATTCTTGTCGGGCTTCTGTAAATATCTCCTTTTCCTTTTGCGTGCCGAACTTCTTCTTGGGGTCAGGGTTCTTCTTTATCCATTGGTTATGTGTTGGGTCCTGTCGAACTACGTCGTTTCCTATTTTCGTTTCTCCTTGAGTGACTATGTTAATGTTTCATCCGTCGTCCCTTGCTTCAGCTGAAATCCACTGAACATTCTAGTTATTTTGGTTCCTTTTTTCCTGGATCTTTACAAGTAGTGTCAGACATTCCTCTATATCGTGGTACGAAGCGTGACAATACATACAGGTCGTTGGTGGTAGTGGCCATTCCCGTGCGTAATGTCCTAGTTGCTGGCAATTGTGACATATGACTGGTCCTCTCCCATGTCCGAAACCTCCTCTAGCTCATCCTGTTCCTCTATAGGCTACACTATCACCTCGTGGCACATTATATTGTGGTCCCTGATTATACTGCGCGATATTGTAATGGGGTTGTGCTGGGTTGTACTGTGGCTGCGCGATATTATAAGGTTGTTAAGTAGTATTATACTGCTGTTGCGCCGTGTTGTATGGCGTTGGGGCTTGAGTGAACTATGGTGTTTCCTGCCCAGTCATCATTTCTGCATGTACCCTATATGCGTCTAAGGTTCTTTCCCGCATCAGCTCCATAGTTCTGCAATCTTTGTTGTCATGGTCGACTGACTTGTAAAAGGTACAATATGAGTTCGTTGGGACTGTTTGGTATTTCAGCATCATCGTGCAATGGTAAGGGTTGTGACCCAGTTTCTTGCAGATTTCACACCATAATCTCCCCTATGGTAGTGGGTTTGGCATCCCTGTTGCCATATACTGCGCGAACGTCGGACATTCGTTTTTGTGGTGTCCTTCTGTCCTGCATGTGGTACACCAAACGACTTCTTTTTTGTCCTTGTTCTTATTCTGGTTCAGTTGAAATGTTAAGTTCTTCAAATCCTCTTTCAGCTCTTCGATAGCCAGGTTCGTTTTTTGGTACTGATTCTCTTCCAATTGCAAGGCTACCTGTAGGGCCTCTTCTTGTGTCTAAAACTTTTGTTGTCGTGGTGGATATTTTAAGTGTGGCAGTAGTGAGTTGAAAAACAAGTGTCGATGTTGCATCTCAATCATAAGGTATTTTAACTTCCCTTTTAATCGCTTGAATCTTTGATCAATATCCCATACCGATTCTCCTAGTTTCTATCTTATCTCAATCATCTAGTTCATATATTGATCCTCTGAGCTCAGCTTTTGGAACTCATTTATTAATAGTTTCTTAATGTTGTCCAGTGTCCTTGTCATCGCGGGAGCACTTTTTGTGTCTAGACTCATGTACCAGTCTAGTGCATGGTCTCTTAGCGTGATTGCTAGTTTCACGAGTTTGGTGTTGTCATCAATGATATGCTTTTCTTCCCATATATTGGCGCAAATGAATATATGCTTCTCAGGGTCTTCTGCTGTTTCTCCTCAAAACTTTGGTAATATGATAGTAGGGTCGTGTCCTGCCATTGTGAGTACTGAACTACTTCCTCCTCCGTGCAGTGTGGATACTTGACTAATATTACCTGAACTGGATCCTCCAGTTGTCTCTCCTTGTGTAGATGTACTTCATGTTGTCGGACTTCCTCCGAACATTGGTTGCCTAAACAATGGTTTTCTCTATGGTGTATTAGTCACACATGGGTTTATGGGTTCCACACTGACATTGATATGAAAGGGGTGGTTGTCTTCTCCTCCCATTCTTGGGCCTCTTGTTTTCCTCTCATGGGTGGTGCACATGATTTCCTCAATCTGCTCCACAGGTCAGAGATCCTCTATCTCTTCCTCATCGCTCGCCAAGCCCTCCCTTTCGGCTATGGATCTCTTCTTGGTGTTTATCTTATATTGGTAGGGTGCTCCGCTATGAGTCGTTCCTGATGATGCCAAGATCCACTTGAGCTGGTCATCATCCATCGAGATCAGGTCCGAGGGTTCCTCCTCATTCTTCTGTTTATCCTTCCCTCCTTCCATTCCTCCTCTTTCTGTCAGTTCTTCCCCCCTTCCCCCATGCACTCAGGGAAGTCTAACTGTCTGATTCCATTGTCATTACACCTTTTTTATATAGAAATATCTTGATAGAAGTATATAGGGATCGAATATACCTCCTTCTGGGTCCTCGTAGAAATTCTTGCTCGACCGCGTTGTATGAATTTGTTGTGTCTACCGCAAACTCTGTGATGAATCCTGACACAATACTGTGAAGACAAAAGTCTACTGCGCGGGTGAATTTGTTGTCCACCTGCTGCAACTGTTGAATTTGTACTAGAGTCCAATCTAGTTGTCAAATCCGGTTCTTCGGGTGATTATTTGTTAACCTTAAGATCCACTCCTATAGTAGATGCGGAAAATTACAAAAAAAGATTTCATGTAAATTCGTAAACATGTATTTATCCAGGTATCTGCGTGGTGTGATTCTAGGGTTTCTATTGTCTTTGTGTGCAAATTCTAGCTCTTTAGTTCTCAACCAACGCTCAATCTCTTCACTCGTGGGGTTCCAAGGTCTCCACATTCCCTTCTAATGGATCATTGCTTCTTTGATGTTTCTTGTCCACTCTATCTCATCTACTTAGTCCTATCTTGTTCCTCTTAACACGAAAATGAAACCATTTGTTGGTTTTAATCAACTCCCTTCTTAGGTTATCTGAGTTATTGACCAAGGGTTCATGTCATTCAGGGTTCCAACAAAGCCTCTAACTATCGGCCCTCCTGGTAAACTAGAAGGAAACGCAGCGCCCGAAAGGTACTGTGCAGTCTCATCTGAGATAGCTATAGATGGTTGACTGTAAGACTCAAGTGTTTACAGTTTAGGAAATAGTAGGTGATAAAGGGTTTCTTGACCAAGTCCCTATTCTGCGAATTGTTACTGTAATCTATTTGTTCCTAGGAATCGCATGTGTATAACTCAAAATATAAACAAATTCTAATAATGCAGTTGGTTATTCCTCAATATTAATCATCTATTGCTGAAAGAAGTTAAAGATATGAAAACATTCAACACATTACATAGATATTACCATGGTTCACCCCTCTTGGGCTACGTCCACAAAGATTTGGCTCTTGTCTCTTTTATTATGGTAGTTCTTGATTTCCTTGTGCCACTTGTTTACAGTTCTCCTCAAAAGTGGGTAAGATCTATGTGAGGCAAACTAGATCGCACCAGGCTCTACAGCCTGTGGTCTAATCCTCATATCTACCTTCCCTCATATATTTCTTGCTCAACAGATTACAACACTCGGGTCATACAACTCAAAAACCCTTCACGTATTGCCAACAACAATACCCGGAAAAAATCACTCAATAACAATCGTAATCCTCACAAAAACTAATCTAAAATCAACAAACCTACATGATACTTTTGTATCTATATTTATACATTTTGGGCTCTTCATCTACTTACAAAATATTACCAAAACCCTAACCCTTCTTACGCTAGGTTTTTCTCCCATGCACGTGTTGTTCTTCCTCCAGTTGTCGCTTTCCTCTATGCACGCTTTCTTGCATTCGTGCGTGCTGATCTTTTGCAAGTTGTCACTTCAGTTTCTAGCACGCTTTCTTTCCCATGATCATCCTTCTTTCCACTTTGGCCTGGTGCCAACAAGACCTGTTTTACTTGTGCCACATATCAATGGTTTAGCCTTATTAACTCTCCGATTTTTTATACTAACATTTTCCCATAGGGTGAAGATCTCATCTATAAAATCCCATACCTATCCAATTCTAAATCCCAATTGAAAATAATTATCTACATCTCTAAATATATCACTTCATTTGCGATATTTTTCTTTTGTATTTTCCTCATCAAGTGGGAATCCTATTTCCATACAACATTGCTTCTGAAACTTAACATCAACATTTGATCTCTCCCCGTGGCATATTTAAGAAAATTCATTGTGGATAAATCTCACCCTTTGAATGAAGGTCATAGACATTTTGTACTCATTGTCTGTGTTATGATCCCATGCTAGTAACTTTTCTTATGAATCTATTAAACCGGCATAAATTATGCATTTGACTGTCTCAAAAAGAGGATTATTGGGATATTCTTGCATCAATTCTCTTCTAGCCTCTGCATAATGATTTCCTCCAATCAAATAATATTTGTAGTCAAAACATTTTGATCTATCAAATTCTTTCCTCGTAGGAACTTCCATTGGGTCAACAAGAACTAGGTAGTCAACCACATGTGCATATGGATTGTATCTAATCAATGCTTTCAAATTGTGAATATGCAAGTGATGCGGTTTTCTAATTTGATATTTTTCCTGCCCTTCTGTGTGTTTATAAAGTTTTTTCAAATTCAACTGAAATGTGTGGCCATCATCAACTAAGTTTGTCTTCCTCATTCTATTTCAAATGGCATTTTGTGTTGTTTTCATAATGCCATCCTCTAGATTAGCACCTGATGTTATTATTTCTTTGCTACCTTTAGAACTTTCACTATAATACTCTGAGCTAACGATGGATTCTTGAACATTATCAACATTTTCTTTCTTCCTCTTATAATTTAAATGTGTTTCATCTAAATAAATGATTTCTTCATAATCAATAGGACTAGACTCATCATCAACCATCGCTCTTTTGCATTTATCTTGTTTGTTCTTTTTGCTAGAAGGAGTGATAGGATAAATCTCAACAAAATCTTCATTTGGAGTTTCCTCATTTTCAAATGTAACACTTTTAGGATTTCTAGAATGAGGATTTTTCTTTCTTTTTTCACGTTCTTCTATGTCTACTCTTGCAGGTTCAACCTCCATTAATTTTTGTTTCATTTTACTTCCTTCTTGTGTCTTTTCAATATGAAAAGCGTTGATTACATCCACGATATCATTCTCTGTAGAGTAAATCCCCACTAACATATGTGAAATCCGTACAACAAAATCCTGTAAAAATAAGATATAACATTTTCATGTTAAATAAAATTAAAACATTACCATGATACTAAAAATGATAAATGACACAAAAATAGAAATAAAAAACTTAAATTTCCTTTCTCAATGTCATCAATGATGGATGCACATAATTCTGAAAAAACATTCATTTTTGTTATAATTGCTCAATTTGAAAGAATATCTAAACTTGATATAAGTTCTTCCTTGTTTGACAAGTGCATAAACAATATCTGTGGTTGGCACCAAACATATATCTCGTAACAAGCCAGGTGCCTGATAATTTTCTTGCACATGTTCTGATTTGGCACAATACAAATATATATGATCTCCATTGTTTCCTTGTTTGTATTTAACAAACCAAGAATATTCTTGTTTGTTTTCACCTTGCACAGATTTCCACTCTCTAATATTCTTCATTGCCTTTGATAGCTCAGGTGTTAAGCTATCATTTTGTTTCCTAACATTCATGGAGGTTCTCGTTGCATTTTTGGATGCCATTATTGCAGGTCGTGATCCAGATATATTCATAGATAATCTCTTTCCTGCCATTTTTCTATAATAAGATAAAAGAAAAAAATTAGGCCTTTCACATTATAATAAACTTAAAAAACACAACATTGATTATAAAAACTAATTTAAAAAAAAGAAATGTTTTTAACTCATATGTAAAACAAATTGCATGAGATAACATATATTAACCCATATGTAATATATGTTAATATTGAGCTAGATATGTTAACATGGTGGATGTGACTTGGAAAGAGAAAGACGGGTTACACCATGTAGTTGTGAAGCTTATCAACGACACACGAATCCAGAGCTTATACAATTTGTATTATCACTGCTTACTCGTTTAAGGGTATGTATAAGATTAAGATATAACAAAATATTTTTTATTTATGTTTATGAGAAACCTATATAAACAAAATTACAAAATTTTAAAGGTATGTATGAGATTAAAATACAAAATTTATGTTTATGAGAGACATTATAGGATCCAATCTTATAAAAATAATTAAAAAAAAAATTACATTACATTTTTAGTGTTGATGACCTTTATTCCAATGATGTCTAAACCTACCATATAATTATAGTAATTCAGAATATTTTTTATTTATGTTTATGAGAAATCTTATAGAATATGGAAGAATACCTTTTTTTTTTTTGTTTATGAGATATCTTATAGAATATGTAAGAATATTTTTTATTTATGTTTATGAGAGACCTTCTAGAATACTATAAAAATAATTACAAAATTTATTTACAAGATTCATAATTGTTCATGTTAGAAACATTTCTTGTAAAGGGGGTGTTTTCCTGAAAGATAAGCCCCTTTGGGGGAAAAATGTGAAGAAGCGGGGTAAAAACCCACTTACCCTAAGTTGGGGTGAAAATGAGCATTTGGATAAGCGGCGAGCAAATTTGGGCAGCTAGGATCTGTGCGCCCAGATCGACGGTCAGGATCGGATTCCGGAGTCCCCTTGCCATTCTACCTTTAAAGTGGAGGGGGGGGGGGGTCCGAAATTGGCCGTGCATCTCTCAATGGCCAAGATTAGGGCGCTCAGATCAACGGTCGCGGTTGGATTCCAGACCCCCCTTGCCATTCTACCTTTAATAAAGGGGGGGGGGGTCCGGAATTGTGTGCGCATATCTCAGCGGCCAGGATTAGGGTGCCCAGATCGACGGCTCTCTAGCATTCCAGACCCTCTTTTCCATTCTGCCTTTAACAAAGGGGGGGGGGTGTCCGAAATGGAGTGGTATTAACGTGGGGCCCCCTCCCGTCGTGTTTCCTTCCGTGCCATCTTCTCCCCTGCCACTTGTTCTCCACTTGACCGCATGACATGCCCCACTTCCTTTCTCTCCTCCTTGTCCTCGACATTCGGTCCCACAACTCCCCTCTCTTCATCCACATGGTCCCTCCCCATCTCATCATCCACTCACCACCTTCCATGTGTCTCTCTCTCTCCCAGTCGCCTCCGCTTGTATGGTCATCTCTACTCCTTATCCACTTGTAACCCCATGCTCCATGTTACTTCCACCTGTGTCCTATCATCTCACCTTCATAGCGTTGACACCATCACCCCTGTCATACCCTCATCCACATCCGCCATAGGGGTCCCCTCGCGACACTCCAATGAAGCAACATCCAAATAAAGGTCGCCACGTCGTCCGAGTACAGAGTTGACCGAGGCCGTTCCCAATCCCAAGGAAGCAGTTATTATGGCAGGTGAGGGTGGTTGAATGTCGTCTTCTTCCATAAATAGAAGGCGAGGAAAGGACAAGCGTAGAGACAGACTGACAGTCTATCTTGACAGAGCTTGCATCTGAAAAACCACTGTAGGACAGTCAGGAGTCCGATTGCGTCTGTCATAAGTGCACGATCGTCCAGAGTCTGCATGTGCAGACTGCCAGAAGACATGCATACGCAATGTTTTTAATGCAGTTTCTTGTTTTCACTGTTGTTCTTTTGTTTTGGCTATATGTAGGCATTTTTTCCATTTTGTAATGGTCAATGGTTGAGCTAGGATCCCAATTGTAAAGTTTTGATGAAGCGTTGGTCACTCTGGTTATGTATTGGCATTTGAGATTTCTTACTTTATGGATGTCAACCTCTTTTCATCTCTCTGTTTACACTGTGTTAGAACAAATCAGAATTGGAGGATCCAGTCGAGTTGTGCTGTTATAGGATGATGTAGGTTGGATCACTGTAATAGTTGCATCATTTCTAATCAGTTCTTGTGTTTTCTCAACACTGAATGGCTCAGAATTGGAGGATCCAGTCGATTCACCTTTTCAGTTCCTTGAAACTCTGGACCAAGAGGATCTTGTCTTCCGAGTTTTTCCTCCTCAAGCTGCCAAAGGCCTGATGCCCGAGGTAGTCTTGCCCACTCTTCTCACCAAGTCTTCCATCTACCCATCTTATACTCACTTACTGAAGGAAGTTGGATCGATACCTCCCTTGTTTTCTACATACCAGACCTGGTTTCCTGAATTAAAGCCATACTTTTCTGGGTCTCTATCCATTTGACCACCCCCATTAAATTAATCATGACATAAAACTGATGGGTGTCAGGATCTGCTCCTACTACAATCTAGGAGTGACTTCTGACACCAACAATTAATATATTACATATGGGTTAAAAAATAGGAATAGGAATAGATCAACAATAATTTTGAAGCTCAAAGCCAAAATTCATCTCAACATCTCAAGAAAACATTCTTTTCTATTCAATTTTTGGCTTTGGATTTGAGCTTAGAATTTTGGCTTTGAGCTTTGAGGTTTCCACATATCCCTGCAAAGAGTTTTAGACAGGCTGATAAATTTTGGCTTTGAGCTTTGAGGTTTCCACATATGCCTGCAAAGATTTTTAGACATGCTCGCATTAAAATTGATGTATGATATGAAATGAAAGACGACGTGACTTTTTTTACAATTAAAGGAAACTTGTTTTTAGATCCAAGAACCTCAAATATTCCTTTTTTGGAGAATTATTGCTCCTTTCCTTATATTAAATCTGAGACAGAGAACTCATTATCCCTGTTTTAATTAGTGATGGGGAGTAATTAATAAACACATTAAGAGACTCTCCAAAAGAGAGAGCTATTGTTTGGACGAAATGGAATGGAATGGAAACGAAGAAATATGTAATGCCTTCATGAGAAAAAAACATTTCAGAGATTGAGTATTATGCTACATTTCATTGTCCTAGAGATTCAAAAGGGTCGAGACATATCAACAACAATTTCGAAGCTCAAAGCCAAAATTCATGCAATGAACAGATTAAAATGGCATTCTTTGCTCTTCAAATTTGTCCATAAATAAACTGTTTAGTGCAAGTGGTACCATTGATATTTTCCATCGAAAATTTATCCTTCGCAAATGTATAAAAAACTCATATCTGACATTTTCCCTTATAAGAGTGGACAATAGAAATTAAAAAAATTGAATATAACAAAGAAATATTTCAGATCTATGCAGGTTAGATTGAGGGCTTGGCCATGGCTGGGGATATTTCAAGCATCGCCCCAGCCCCCCCGTGGCTAAGGCATAGTCCCATGATACCGTGCCTTAGTTGTGGGGGGCTGGGGCGATGTCCGACATCGCCCTAGTCTGGGTTGTTCTTTACTGGAGAGAAAATTGAAAGAGCAACTTTAAGCATTCATTACAGAAATACCAACACCACCTTATTGTCTCCTGCCATATCTACAAAACATTATACCACCATCTGAGATTTAACATGATCAATTATTTTGATGGAACATTCATCTGATTCACCTGTGGTCAGAGTGATTTTACACTTAGTCATTCCCTTGTTTTGTGCGTAGATGGACTTACATGGTTCTTCACACATTAAAATTCTTGGATGGACTACATAACACTATTATTTGTTAATTATAACTAATCAAACACCCAATTATCTGGATTTGAGTGGCATCCATGCCCACTATGGCTGCAACAACCACCCAGATTCAAGCACATAGAGAAGAAAGGTACTCTATTGTGCACAGGTTGCAACTATGCCAAAATTGTTTGTGGGATGCTAATAACTAGACTTGTAGTAGTCTGGTATGGCATCGTATTAGAACATCAGATGACAAGCAGGATCAGAAAGAAAGAAAGAAAGATAGGCAAGCCCCCGATCAATAGTTTACCCAGTTCCCTTTAACCTATTGATTCAGTTGCTATCATGAGTTGTTCCAATTTTATGTGCATGGAAAAATTGTCAAGGTTGTGGCTCTACTTGATCCACTCTCTTTCCTCCCTTGCCATCCTAAAGTGAGAGAGGGAACTATTGTGGTGACAGTGGGTAGCCCCTCTTAGTCCCCCAAGGTTTCACCTCTGGTGCCTCTATCTTAGCTACTGGTACTTTAATGGGTTCATTAGGATATGGATCTGAATGATGATCCAGGGGGGGAGTATCCAATCTAAGAGGTATGTCTCTCTATACACGTAATACTGGGTTTTGGGTTATTCGCTTGGCTTAATTCAACCACCTAGCTCCGGCTAAAACCACCTATCCTAAAAACATTAGAGGTCTGGAATAGAGGACCGCAATTGTGGCATGGCCATAGACGTGGAACATGCTCCTGGGAATGCACATATCCTATGTTCTTCTATTTAATAGCACCAATGTCCCTGTTCTTTCATTGATTATTGATTACTCTACTACTTATGTTGATTCCATGGATTTCACTTACCTAAATATCACCTACCATCTCAAATGCATGTTTTAATGAAGAAACCCCTTGTTTATATAGGGTCGGAGGCATATTGTCCATCTGGGGTACCCAATCGAATCAGCGGGATGCGAAAATGTTGAAACT
>ML797818.1:86743-97061 GCA_009831015.1 Picea engelmannii | reverse complement strand
TAGGTATATTGCCTACATATATACCTAAAATTATATTTATCATCAGTATGTTTAATAAATGTGAGGTAAATAAATAAACATGATAAATATTGTATTTAACATGTAAATAACAAATCTCCGGGAACACAGTTTAGCAAGATCGAGAGATGAGGCGGGAGCAACTGCAAGCTAGGGTTTGGTAGTCACACCCATAGTTGATAACAACATGAGTACCAAGGGGGGTGGTAATGGAACACCCTCATGCAAGCAGGTAGTAGTAGACAGAGGGAAAGGCCCACGAGGCATATTTTTCAAGGCACCAATGACAAGCACCTCGAGATAGGAATCAAAAAAGAGTCAGGAAAGTAACCAGAGGAAAAGCGACGACATGAGGGAAGAAGCTAGAGAAACTCATAATGCTGCACAAGAAATGGCGAGCCCCAATGTGGTAGAAGGGCGCAACCGATGTAAAACAAAGATAACAATGATACCCAAGGTAATACTGGACGATCCACAAATGCAACTATACAGGGACCAGATGAAGATGCATGCACTAATATGCAAGTTTATGGGGTTGTGGCCCACAAAAAGAACGTTGTGCAACTGGATTAAATATCAATGGAATCCAAGTGGAGAAGTGGATCTTCACCTGGGCTCGAAAGGCTTCTTTACAACAATGTTCATGAACCTAGAAGATAGGGATAAGATCTTTGAGGGGGGGCATACTTCCATGCCTCAACAAGACTGTACATGCGACCATGGAAGGAAAAATTCTCCCCAGAAAAAGAAACCTTAAAAAATGTACCTGAATGGTTGATAATTTACTCCTTGTCATTAAATTATTGGCTACCCTCCACCTTTGAAGCAATAGGGAACAAACTGGGAAAATATGTGAAGACATCAGAAGAAACCCTAAAAGGATGATACACCTCCTATGCAAGAATCTGGATAGATATGGATGTGTCGGGGGCACTCCCAGAAGCCATAAGTTTGGAATTCAGGGACGAGGAATGGATACAAAACATTGGCTATGAGCAGATCCCCTTCATATGAAAGAGATGTCACGAACATGGACACATAATCAGAGAATGTCCAATCATTAAAAAACAAGAAGCGGAGAACACCAAACTATAGCAAGACAAAGATGGGTTTATAAAATCAAACCACGGGAATAGAGCTAACAAGAAACAAAGTAAAACCCCAAAAGGGAGCAACCGGGAGGCTAGGAATAAAGAAGAAGGATAGAGGAAAGGAAAAAACAAAAGCTAAAGAAGCCATGGAATAAACTACAAATGAGGATATAGGTAACCCAAGAAAGGAGATGGGACAGGGAGGTAGTGAAACTCCTATGGACGGAGAAACCAGAGATACCCCCACCCCCATGAAGGAGGAAGACAGAGATGCGAAAATGAATCGAAGTGAAGTAGGAACAAAATATCCCGATCTCATAGACATTGTGGAAAGGGAAGGGATCGATCTCCAGAACATATTGGAGCAATGGAAAAGGCAGGGCGTAGACAATGTACCAACGAAGAAACTAGATCACATCCAATACATGTTCCTCCTAAGGGAGGAAGCCAAATTTAGAGGGATCAAGTGCACACATGGGGAGATAGGGCACCTAGGAATCAAAGTAGGTGAAGGACAACCGAAACTCTCACCCAAGAAGACAAGAAGGAAAAAAAACAGGAAATCAAACAGCATAGCCCTACAAGAACTAGGAGCTCTGCTGATAAACTCAGGTAAGATAAAAAATATCTTTCCCAACTCCCCCCCACATGTTTAAATGAATATTATAACATGGAATATAAGAGGCCTAAACAACCCATGAAAGCAGAAAATTCTCAGAAATAGACTTAGGAAGGAACAACTGGACCTCTGTTACATCCAAGAGACAAAATGAATTGTAGACAGAATGGAAACAATAGGAAAAAAACATTGGAGCAAGTACAAGATGTTGGTTGTCGAAGGACATCAGATGGAAGGAGGAATCCTCACCTTGTGGAAGTCACAAGTGATGAACCTAATAGAAGCAGAGGCTACCAGAAACACACTTTTGGTTAACATGAAAATCATTGGGAATACAGAGATGATTCTATGCACTAATGTGTATGGACCTCATATGCTAGAGGAAAAGAGAAGAATGCTTCTAGACCTAGAAGACCTAAAAACCCATTCCAACAACCTCCACTGGATCCTGGCAGGGGACTTCAACATCATCACATCACTTGCAGAAAAAAAAGGAGGCACTGGGAGGTTGGATAGAGATGTGAAATAATTCTCAACTTTCATAGACAAAGGGGAGATGGTGGACATCAGAACCAATAATAGACACTTCACTTGGAACAATAAATGGATAAATCAACATCAAGTTGTGACAAAACTAGACAGATTCTTGGTGTTGGAATCCATCATTATGCAGGGGTTAACCTTAGATTGTAGCATCCTACCCTATGGGGGCTTTGATCACTGTCCAATCCAACTGGAAACAGACTTCCCAACCACCTCGAAGAATAGACCTTTCAGATTTAAGAAATTCTGGATTGATCACCCCACCTTCAAGGAGAACATCAACCAGTGGTGGTGGGAGGAAAAACTGGAGCAAGGTACGCAGATGTTCAAACTCTATAAGAAACTAAAGTACATCAAATATAAGATTAGGGAGTGGAACAAGGAAATTTTTGGCAACATAAACCAAGAGAAGAAAAATATTGAAGACATAATGAGAAGACTCCAGAAAGTTTTCATAGCGAAGGGATACACAGAGGACCAAAAAATGGAAGAGATCCAAATGATCCAGGAATGGGAAGGAAGAAAGTCTCGAATCAGATGGCTAAAGGAAGGAGAGAGAAACACTAAGTTTTTCCATAGAACTACCATTGCCAGAAGGGCCCACAACAAAATCATGAAAATTAAGGATCAAGATGGGATCAAGCGAGAATCCCACAACGATATTGAAAATACCTTGGTAATTCACTTCCATGGGATAGCCCAGGAATCCAAAAAAGACCGAATGAAGGCCATCCAGAGGATTACTTAGCACATCCCCTGAATAGTCACCAAGGAACAAAATAAAAACCTAAACAAACCCATAGCTAAGGAGGAAATTGATCAAGTGATCTAGGAGATTCCCAACGGAAACGCCCCAGGTCCAGATGGTTTCACAGTGGAATTCTTCAAAGCCTTTTGGGAATTGGTCAAACATGATGTTTATAGGGTGGTGGAGGACTCTAGATGGACGAACTCCATTCTAAAAGCATTAAATTCCACAATGATTACCCTAATCCCCAAGGAAAATGAAGAAAGGACCCTTGACCATTACCGACCCATAACATTATGCAATGTGGTTTACAAGATAATCTCTAAAGTCATAGCCAATAGATTGAAACCCCTCCTACCCACATTGATTTCACAAGAACAAGCGGGTTTTTTGGAAGGATGAAAAATCATGGACAACATCATCCATGATCATGAGATAATACACACCCTGAAAATCCAAAGGATAGGGAGGATGATAATACAACTTGACCTAGCAAAAGCCTATGAAAAAATTAGTTGGCACTTACATGGTTAAGACTCTGGAAGCCTTTGGGTTCACCCAACACTCGATCAGCCAGATTCTCAGCCTAGTCTCAATGACAATTTTCTCGCTCCTGATCAATGGATCCCCAACCAAGCCCTTCTAGCCTACTAGAGGCATCAGACAAGGATACCTGCTATCCCCCTTCTTGTTCATCCTGATGATGGAAGGTCTCAGTCGAAGCATAAAAATCGCAACAGCAGTAGGAGAAGTTACAGGCCTCAAACCTTTTGAAAACTTCCCTACTTCCACACACCAACAATTCTTGGATGATACCTTACTCCATGGAATACCCATGGTCAAGGAAGAAAAAACTTTCAAAATCATCTAAGAAGAGTTTGGGGAAGCCTCGAGAGTTGATATCAACCATTCCAAATTGATGATCTACTTTTTCAACACCAACCTTGCAATCCAAAAGAACCTAGCAAATATTTTGGGCTTTGAGTGAAAAACTCCCCCAACTAAATACTTGGGCATCCCCCTGATGAACAGAGATTACAAAATGGAAACTTGGGAAGGTGTGATCAACAAGCTACAAGAGAGGGTGAAAAACTGGACGTACTGATCCCTCAACCTGGGGAGGAGACTGGTATTGACAAAGACAGTTCTACAAGCAATCCCAACCTATATGATGTTTGTTTTCCCCACCCCCAAAGGTATAATAAAAAAAATAAGGACCATCCAAAGGGAATTCCTATGGAGAGGAGAGGAAACTAAGAAAAAATGGGCCCTGGTGGCTTGAGAGAAGGCTTGCTAGACAAAATGCAAAGGAGGACTGGGGCTACAAGATCCACAGTTAACCAACGAAGCCTATGGGGAAAAACTCTGGTGGAGATGGGTTAAAGAAAATTATACACCATGGGAAACCCTCTGGAAGGCCAAGTATTCCCCAGAAATAATTTCACACACCCCCTATGGAAATCGAGTTCTTCGTCGATTTCTCAAGAATCAGAACCCTCGAAATGTCTACGGAGGTCTAGCGTAAGCTAGTTCTTTCCTCGTTTGCTCCCATAGAATCGTGGGTCACGACCATAGGTCGAACAAATATGGCACTTATTTGCCTTACGTGACTCAGTGCTACAAGAGCATCGAGCCGTGTCAATTATGCATACGCCAAACCTCGATAGGGCTAGCGAGTGGTCAAAGGAACGGGCCCCATCGTGCGGTTAAGTGGAGAACAGGTGGTAGGGGGGGGGGAATAAATGGCACGGAAGGTGACACGATAGGAGGGGGCCCCACATCAATAAAACACCANCCCCCCCCCCCCACCTTGTTAAAGGCAGAATGGAAAAGGGGGTCCAGAATTCGCCTGAGCGCTGTTGATCTAGGCGCCTTAATCTTGACCGTTCGAGAGATGCGTGCTCGATTCTGGACCCCCCCCCTCGTTAAAGGCAGAACGAAAAGGGGGCTCTGGAATGAAACCTCAACCACATATCTGGGCACACAGATCCTGGCCACCCATATTTTCTTTCCATTTCTTGCAAGGGAAAAAGGGTCGTGGCATTAATGCCTGAGTCTCTTCCTCAAATCTAACGGTCGTTACAGACCTTGGATCCTCCGAAGGGATCATGTTCGTGCATTGCTTGCAAAGGTGGAGAGGGGTCGAGGAAATATCATCCACGTTCCTCCTCCACATCTAACGATTGTTACAGACCTTGGATCCTCCGAGAGGATCTCATCTATTAATCGAGACTTAATCATATGCCAACATTTTGGGAGTTCACCAGTTGAAGTTTTGGGACTTGTGAGCACAAGAGGAACATGCTCTTCGGTATTCCAGGTACCGAAATGACGAAGTGCCGAACAAGATTTGATCAGCAATTAGCCCTCTGGGCTATGCCTTGGCCAGTATGACCACTTCTCATAATACCAAAGTCTTATTCCCATCGGGACTTATCGAGATGAGATCCCGACCTCTTGTTAAAGGGACTCCCGAATCCTCGATTCCCGATTTCCCGAAGTGGGTAGTCTCGCGACATGTGGCCTCCTTTAATCGGACGGTCCAGATCTATTTAAGGGATTTCACCATGGAACATCCCGATCTCTTGTGACCAGGACTTCCGGAATCCCGAACTCTGAAATCCCGATACCGACTCCTCTTTTGGGGCTTTTGCCCCTATTCACGGGGGCTTAACCCTCATGTATCTCCTGACAGATCCAATGTCTATCAGGTTTTCTAACTGAGATCTGACGGTTTAGATCGGTCCCCACACTGTGCACTCTCCCAAGGCTTCCTGGACGTGGAAAAACCAATGGTCCAGATACTCTCATGGACCTTGGGGATCTACGATCCCGATTTCTTCGCTACTCACGAAGACAAAGGAAAAGGGGTTAAGGCATTTAACGCCCTCGTTTCTTCTACCAATATAATGGCCGTAAATGGCCACAGATCTCCTAATAGGATTTTGTTCGTTGATCAACACCTATCCCTACATCGATATTTCGGGATTTCAAGAGGATTGTTCTTCCTCATACCGGATTGCTAAGACTTGTGCATTCAAGTCCTTTTTCTAGGTTCTTGGTAAACTTTTCCAAGAAGGGTATCTTTGTGGAGAGATCTATTCTGGGGCATTCCTGGAGACAAATAAGGGAAAACAAATTCCCGAGAACAGACTGGAAGTCTAACTTGGTTCAACTTACGTATAAATAAATTTATCTATCAACATAAGCCATGCGTGGTTTTTATGTTACAAGCATACATCTACCATTTTTTATCAAAACACTACACAAACAGTCTTATATTGTAATCATTCACAATTTCATAGTTTATGAGAATAAATGTTAGAATATACATTTCAAAATGCAATAGGTAAAACACTTATCAGAAAAACACCAAAAGTGCTACAACTGTTGAGAGGGGTTCTCATTTCCACCCAACCGTAGGCTCAACAACTCCCAATGGATTTACCACTAGCCACCCTCGAGCTGAGACCATGATGCTGCGAGACTGTGTCTCTATTTTCCAGTGACCGAGAATGAAGGTTACTCTCCTTCTTCTTTGCTATCACTCACTTTGTGTTTTCCAGAGTTCTCCTCCTCTTCCCTTCTCCTACATTCCCTCATGTCTACCCTTAGCACTTCTCCCTCACACCTTTTCCTCTTGCGAGGTTGCGTGTGGCGCGACTTTCCTCGCACTGGTTAGGCCCGAGACTCCTACGAATGGGCGGTTCACCTCCCCCATCCCTCATTAATTTCTGAGGAGCCATCTACCTACCAGCCCGTGAGACATTTAATTCGGGTCAGCGAGCTGCTCTTGGTTCTCCGAGCCAGTGAAGACCGAATCCGATATTGGTTTTCGGTGGAAGTTCATGCCACCATTCCAGGTGCCTTCCACCACCTTTCTTCAACCATCGTGGTCTCTTTTTCAACACTTCCCCTCTCAGTAGTCTTGCAATATAAACATTCATAATATTATTTACATTTATCGACCTTTTTCATAAGGTACATTCACATCATACATTCACATTTATGAGTTTTCCATGGTTCTTGGCTAGTATAGTTATTTTTACAGACTGGGGGAAAAAGGGTGTTACACATAAATTACCAGGAACGAATTTGTTTTATGGGCAGCAGGGAGGGATCAACCATATGGAACCTATCTTGGCGCAACAAGACTTGGGTCCAGACACACAGCTTCTGGGAAGTAAGGAATGGTAAAACAACCAGATTCTGGGAGGATGCCTGGCAACAGGAACCCAAGATGGGAAATCTGGACAAGCAGGAACTCCAACATGACATGATTGCGTAAGGCAAAACTAATGTCCACCACTATTGGAAGAAAGAAATAGATCGAAAAAGATGGAGAATCTGGGATAATTGTAATTCCCAAACTAGCGATCAGACCACAACCATCGCGAAAGAGGTGGAGGAGGAAATGAAGAAAAGAAAAAATAAAGTCTTGGAAGAAGAAGACCAATTAAGATGGGGCCGAAAAAATGGTAGGGATTTCAACTGAAGGAATCTCAACATTACATCGTGGACCAAGACCAAGAATACCTAGCGCAACTATGGGATAAGCTATGGAGCAACCCCCAGTGGCCAAAAATTAAAATTTTCAAATGGTTAGTACTTCAAAACAGAATTCTAACATGTAAAAACCTAAGGAAAAGGGGATTCATAGGTCCATCATGGTGCCACCTCTGTCACGCCAAGGAAGAAACAACGAATCATCTTCCTGATGAATGTATCTACACAATAGAGATTTGGGACTAGGCGACAGGTATTTTTTAGCAATCCAATAGGACCTGAGGTAAAATCTACGCAACCATCAACAACTGGCATGAGAGTTACAACAAAAATGAAGAGGTGAATCTATGTTGGACTCTCATTCTGGGGATGATCATATGGACAATATGGAAAGAAAGGAATTGATGCATCTTCAAGAATGAAATCCTTCCAGAAGGAAAAATCAAAGAAAAACTAATCTCCATAACAAGAGAAATGATGCAGAGACACAACTACTAGAATGGGAAAGAGAAACTCGTAGGTCAGGACTCTAGATTCCTAGAATATTTTCACCTAAAATATGGGCACAACTGTACACAAATAGGATGACCACTGCAACTCCAAATAGGTGAGCGCAACTGGAATCCCCCCCCAGCAGGGTCCCTCAAGTTGAATTTCGATGGGGCGGAAAAAGGAAACCCAGGCATGAAAATAATGGGTGGGGTTATTAGGGATAGTGGTGGAAACATAATCCGACTGTACGCCAAGAGTATGGGAAGGTCAACTAACAATGCAGTGGAATTCAGATCCATGGAGATCGTCCTTGAGATTCTAAGCCGTGAAAGGATGAAAAACACTATTGTGGAAGGAGACTCCACTCTAGTAATCAACACGGTGAAGAGACTCCAAAATGGCACAAGAGTGGTAAAATTTCAGAGACACTGGCGCTTGGCACAATCCCTGCAAAAAATCCAGAAGCATCTACAAAAGATGAACACAGTGGAGTTGTGTTGGGTACGCAGGTCAACGAATGACCTAGTGGATAGAATCACTAATGAAGGGGTTAGAAAGGATGGATCAGAGTTAGACACCACCTGGAGAAACATCCCAAACGGTTAATTTAGAACAGACTGCACACAACTAGCAACAAAATACCGTGACAGACTCTTAAGTACGAAATGTCACATCGAGAGGAGTGGTTCAAGGCCAATTGGTGGGCACGACGAATCCAGGAAGAATCTTCATGTCCAACACCCAGTTACTAGTGACAATGCGGGATCATACCACACAACATATGGAGGTACAACCTCAAGGTCACATCAGTAGGAACAAGTGCAGGGTTAGTGCAGGGGAAAGTACAAATAAGACTCAGTAGGCTATGAGTGACGGAGGATAAAAGATGTTACCACGCACCAGTAGGGTCACACCCCTTCCAAGAATAGGTACGATAAAGAGAAAATTTTGTTACACAATGAGCAGGGGAAAGGGCCGACGTAGGGATAACATACGGATTTTCATGGTCACATATATCGAGACAGAGAAAAAGGATGGGAAGGACCACCTCTATGGGCAGACCATGATTGCAAGAACAAGCCTGCAGCAGGAGAATTTCTATAAGAGGCGAAGTAGTAGGAATAGATGCATTCGGACAAAGTGCAGCAGAAGAAGCCAACAAAAAAACAAGGGCTCGTCAAGAAGGAACCCCTGGGTATATAGGAACAGGAGGATAATTCAGGGAAAGAAACACCAAAATCTAGCCAAGATGGTGTGTATGAAGAAAACACACGTCAAAAGAAACACTCAGATGGACGAAAATCCGATAAGCCATAGGAAGATTTCAAGGATGAAGCAAGCATCCCGAGACTCCAAGGGAACCTTCCAGGCAATGGTCGACCTGAAGGGTCAAGTGACCATCACCATATGGGAGAAGGAAATCACAACCAAGCTCTAGGGAAAAGCCTAGGAGGAACTGAACCAGGAAGCAGACTGGATAACGGACCCAGGGACCACGTAGTCCAGAGAAACACTCTACGACAAGATGGTAGAGATGGCATAGTGGAAAAAGATCTTAATAGGAAAAGTGAGAATAGAAAATAAGTTTTCAGTCGAAAGGGTAATAAGGCCCAAAAAAAATTGCTAAAAGAAATCCTGAGTCGCCTCAGCAACCTGGACGCTAGTACTAAATGAATTGCAGAGGAACAAAAGAATCAAAAGGAGAAGCTGGAGTGAATGGCTGCCCAATTCCACTTATACTTGCGCTACGTCCATCGTATGGAAATCACACCTACTGATGGTAATGGAGCACTAGCCTAGATCAGGAAGACCCACACGGTGGCCGAGAGGGAGGAGAGCAAGGACAAGGCGAAAGATGGAAAGAAGAATCTCATAATCCTGGACTAGCATCGGGAAACAAAAGTTCAGGAGTATTATTGGGTCAGTCTTAATTGTTGTCTTGTGTTTCTTTTGGTTTTTTTATGATTAGCTTGTCAAAACTGAATATGATGGGACTGGACCAATTTCCCAATGTGGCAGTGCAGCCATATCCCTATGCTATCTCAAAGAACGCAACTTTGGAACCCCTAGGCTAGTTTTCTTTTAGGTAGAACAGGGTGCTCCTCTTTTTGTATATTAGTATTTTTTAGTAATATAGATACTCACACTCACTTACAAAAAAAAAACACGTAAATAACAAAATAAAAGAATAAAAAATGTTTTTAATTTTTAAGGAAAAATAAGCGAAACAAATTGGGGGGGAAATTTGGAGGGAAGAATTTGACGGGAAAATTTTGGAGGGAATATTTTGGGGTGAAATTT
>ML797818.1:33414-56435 GCA_009831015.1 Picea engelmannii | reverse complement strand
CTTAGATCACTTGTCTCTCTCCTCGGTAAGGATGTAGCTTCCACCTTCCCTCAATATGAAGAGGAAGCCATCAGTAAGGCCCAACAGTATGACCTCATCTATGCACAGTCAGGGTACTTATACACTGTACTTCCTGATCTTCCCAAACCTATACCATTTTTCCAAGACAAACCTAGGATATCTCACTCAACAGATGGACTGATTGGTACCACTACTCATCACGATCCACAACCCCAACAACCACCGATGTATGGAACACCTCAATACCCGCCGGCATACGGGGGCACTCCTTATTACCCCTCACCACCTTATCAACAATCATACCCTGTTGCTATACCACCACCCATTAGTGGACCACCGCCAGCACCCTCCATACATTCACCTATTCCAATGAGTTATGGTACCCCCTCTACCTCAGCCTATAGTACTAGTGAAAGCACCATGCCTTCCCATGTACCTTATGGATCGTTACCTCCACAGAATCCATACTTTCTATTTCCTAGTCCCCCACAACCCATGGCTCCCCCATACCCTCATGCTGGGGTGAATTTTGTTTAACCTTCTCCCGTTCAACAATATCAAAATTTTGAACAGCTGAATACGGCCAATCCAACACATCCGTCGAACAATACCAAAAAGAAAGGACGAAACAGGAACAACAACAACCTGGGACTAGGCAGGAATCAACCCCAATAGAACCAATCCACTGGGGGAAACCAAAACCAAGGGAATCAAAATCCCTAGGGGGGAAATAATAATAAGCGCCAAGGGAGAAATAACAATAATGTTAAAACCAACTTCCCTTGTTCCCTTTGTGGTGAGTTCGACCATTACACTCATCATTGCCCCCAAATCACTGATTTCAAACGGCTGAAAGACTCTGGTAGTCTTCCCCATTCTCCAACACCATCTGCCCCTCAGTAGGCACCACAACATTATGTGCAACAGTCCCCTCCTACCGTGCTTTAAAATCCTATTCCACATCAAGGTGTGATAAACACCCAATAGGACACACAACATCCCCCACCTCAGGTGGGACAATACCTCAACCCCAACAATCTAGCAGATCGCACAATTCTCCTCACTAGTGAGGAAGAAATCCTTCTGCAAACACGTAATCATCAGTATCATGCACCCGCTGAGTCTCCTCTCATCCCTCCAGAGACAAACACCACACCGACGGGACCCCCGTTGGTGATTCCTCTCCCTACCGTCGAGCCACCTCTTCGCATCCCTTGCATCCCATTACGCAGGAATATCCATAACCCATAGGCTAGGGTAGCTCATAACTATAGTTTGGTAGACGACTTATCACAATCCCCAGTTTCCATGTCAGTCTTGGAGGTCCTCCAGACTTGTCCTACTCAGCGAAAATCATTACTTTCCGCCTTAGGGGCAGTCGACCCAGCATATACTCGGCTCATTATGTTCGATCTCGACAACGGTGAACCTCGCCTTCCTGCCTTGATTGCTTTTCAAATCCCAGTAAAAATATGGAACATCACAGTTCATCGGTGCATCATCGATGAAGGCACATCTACATGCATTATGTCCAAATCAGTATGGCAGAAACTTGGTTCCCCTGAACTCATACCCTCTGCCATCACCTTACGAGCTTATGATGGACAACCATCATCTCCAAAAGGGCTCTTCCAAAATGTCCCCATAGAAATCAGGGGCAAAACCATTCTCATAGACATAGAAGTTATCGACACCTCGCTCGATTATAATATCTTGTTCGGTCGTAGCTACATGTATGCTATGAAGGCAGTTTCCTCTTCCGTCTTTCGCACAATGATGTTCCCCCACAATGGGAAGATCGTTACCATTGACCAGGTTTCCCATTACGAACCTAACCCATCTGCTAACATTGATAACATTCTTCCTCTCATCCACACAAGTCATGACGCATATCCCCTCGTCGAGATGGGGCCTAGAATTTTTAAAGATCCCTCATTGTTAGGAACTTACCATGGAGCACCAATGCTCCTTCATCCTTCCAATCAGGTATGTGTCGTATCATCTAATGGAACTCACACAGAGGATACTCTTCCTCCCCAGGAGGTTCCAGTCCTTCCTGACGTCCCAATAGTCACAGAACCCCCCCCTCACGAGCCTCCTGTGCACTCGTCGACCTCCACGGTTCACGAATCCACCTCTCCCCAAGGACATATCCCAGTCTAGGAAATAGTTCCCCAAGCCATCACTCAGATTCCTTCCTTTTACCCTCCCGCAGGCATCGAAGCTTTCCAGGTAGCAACAACGCTTACCCTCCCCAATATGGTGTTAGAAATTCCCGTTTGGTATCTACATCCACCAGAGATGGTCCCTCAACCATCCCTTCCCCCCCAAATAGAAGGAATCCCAATGACGATTCCCATACTTACTCCCACCATACCCACTACAACCCCCCTCACTACCCCCCCTGCCACAACTGGGGGTTGGCGAAGGAAGAAGGAACCCATAGCTACACTTCCTCCACGTGTTCAACCCTTGTGTGCACTCTGTGAGAAAGATGGACACCAAACCAACAACTGCCCATCTCTACCAGAGTTCTGAAATTTGATCCCACTCAATCAAACTCCCTCAACACTTGCCACTATAACTGGTACTGCCACTACCACCCCGCATTCAAGTAGCAAAGGGTTGCGCACAAAATTCGCTTGCACTATATGTTCAGAATATGGCCATTATACCCACCATTTCCTTGCACTGCCACGCTTTCGACAGACATTAGCCACAGTATGCCAGAGCTTCCAGAGAAACCCTAGCCCTGCTACATCCTCCTCAACAAATATCACTGACATCCGTTATGTCACCACTTCCGTCAATGAATGTATGAGATGCCTTTGCTCTCTATGTGAATCATTAGATCATTTTACATACCAGTGTCCTATGATCATTGAATACAGGCTGCGCCAATTGACGCTACTTCAACGACCCACCGAGTCGATAGTTGATCTTCTCTCGTCACCAGCAGCTCTTCATGTCGTTTCCCCCGAACCCGAGGCCCTTTAAATGCCCCCATGGTTCTTATAGGATGTATCTGAGGACTCACTCCCCAATCCCCCCAACTCTCCCACTCATTTCCCACTGGAAACTTTACACCCAACTACCACGGCTACTCCTCAGTACTTCGATATCTGGTTTATGTCGAGCGAACCATCGCCAACTCCTTCCATCCTTCCCCCTCCTTCTTCACCACCAAGGGGTATCCACACACCAAAAATGACCGATGTCACTCTTCATGACCCTTTGTATTCCCGTCACTTCCATTGTGATGAGGAAATACTTGAAGTGGTCAACAACTCTGACTACCCATGGGATGCGCTACACCACCGCGCACTCTTCTTTCCACCAGGAGCGTCCGTGCCTGCTAACCACCATCCCATATACACAGTCGAAACCAAAGACTTTATCCCCTCAGGGCCCATCGATTGGTTCAAAAACCCCATTCCCGCCCCTAATGCTTTTAAAGAAGGAAACATGGCCAACATTTCCCCGACCATTAAAATTGACATTTCCATAAAAAATGGCGTAGTCGAGGAAATCATTATTGGCGTTGCTTGCACTCCTCAAGAAATCATCACCTACAAAGCTCTTTTCCAGGAATATCGAGATATTTTTTCCTGGTCATACACGGAAATGCCCGGCCTTGATCCGGCTATCGTCGAACATCGCATTGACACCTGGCCCAACATTACACCCGTTCGTCAAAAACAACGTCCACTACACCCTTCCAAAGAAACGGCCATCAAATCTGAGATTGAAAAATTATGCACTGTCGGGTTCATCTACCCCATCGCATACACATCATGGGTTTCCAATCCTATACCCGTTAACAAAAAACAGGGCACTATCCATGTATGCACAGACTTTCACGATCTCAATCACACCTATCCAAAGACAACTTCCCAATGCCTTTCATCGACCAAATTATCGACGACTGTGCCAGCCACGAGGCTCTATCCTTTATGGACAGATTTTTTGGTTATAATCAAATCCAAATTCACCCCGTCGATCAGTATAAAACCACATTCACTACCCCTTGGGGTACTTTTGCATATCGTGTCAATCCTTTTGGCTTAAAGAATTCCAGCGCAACTTTCCAGTGGGCTATGACATATATCTTTCACGATCTGTCTCATATCATCCTCGCCTACTTGGACGACCTCACAACTCGATCCAAGAAACGCACCCATCGTCTTAATGATTTACGAATCATCTTTCAATGGTGTCGTCAGTACAACATTTGCTTGAATCCTCTCAAGTGCGTGTTCTGTGTCACCGCAGGGCGCCTCCTTGGATTTATTGTTTCCCAAAGCGGTATTACCGTGGACCACCTTAAAGTCCAAGCTATCACCGAAATTCCACCTCCCTGGAATTTATGTCAACTTCAGAGCCTGCAGGGCAAAGCTAAATTTCTTAGACGCTTTGTCCCAGACTATGCCATACGCGCACACGGTTTCCTTCGCTTACTATGTCACAACATCCATTTTCACTGGGACAACCATGCCCAACAGTCATTTGACGATCTTAAAACCACACTCTCAAACGCACCGTTAATTAGTGCACCTGACTACAATCATGACTATATCCTCTACGTATCAGCATCAGCTGTATCAGTAGCAGGCGTTCTCATCCAGCTAGGCGATGAAAATCACGAGCATGTCATTTATTACGTTAGTAAAAACCTCTCAGGGCCCCCCTTGAAGTATAAACACGAAGAGAAACTTGCTCTCGCAGTCGTCCTCCCAGTCCAGAAACTGCGCCACTACATTCTGCTTCGCACAACAAAATTCGTTGCAGATTCCAACCCTATGCAGTACTTACTCAGTCGTCGACAATTTAATGGAAAATTTTCTTAATGGATTTTTATCCTTCAGGAGTACGACCTCGAGTTCTCAACACCTAAGAGTAAGAAGGCCCTTGTTCTCACCGAACTTGTCACGGACCTTCCCTCTGACACCACCAGTGCCCTCGTCAACACCGAATTTCCCGACGAACATCTCTTTTACATCATTTGGATGATCCTTGGTACGGAGACCTTCTCGTCTATCTCTGAACTCAAAATTTTGGTAACCACCTTTCATGAGATGATCATCATCGTATTCGCCATCAGGCCCCCCGCTACCTCCTCATCGAAGACATCCTATACCGGCGGGGTGTCGACACCATTCTTCGTCGATGCCTGACGATTGATGAGGCCGATAGAGTCTTAAACGACTGCCACAGTGGTGCATGTGGGGGCCATCTTTCGGGCATATCCACTGCTCAAAATATTATCTGAGCTAGTTACTTTTGGCCTACTTTGTTTCATGATTTCATTCATGCTGTGAAACGATGTGAGCAATGTCAACTCCACACCAATAAAGCCTGACCCCCCCCCCACTCTTCTTCACCCCATCATCACTGCCGGCCCTTTTTGTAAATGGGGCATTGAATTCATGACTTGTAATCCCCCCTCCAGCAATGGTCACAAATACATTGTTGTCGCCGTTGATTACTTCACCAAATGGGCAAAATCTATTCCCACCTTCAACAACACCGCTGACATTGTAGCGTGTTTTTTCTTTAATCACATCATCTCTCGATTTGGTGTACCACTCCAACTTGTTTCAGACCATGGGAAGCACTTCGAGAATGAGACCTTCGTTGAAATCTCATCTTGGTTAGGATTCTCTCACGAGTTTGCCTCACCATATTACCCTCAATTTAACGGATAGGTCGAAGCCGTTAACAAGGTTCTCAAGACCATGTTACAATGCATGATTAATAAACATAAGACCAATTAGCATCATATGTTGTTTTCAACGCTATGGGCTTACCGTATGGCGGTGAAAACTGCTACTGGTTTCACACCATTTCATCTCGTCCATGGAGTTGAGGCTACTCTTCCCATCGAGTGCGAAATTCCTACCTTATGCACCGCAATTGAGCTATTACCTGACACTTCTCCAATGGAGCAGCACTTGCTGAACTTAGAGTCTTTGGATGAAGATCGTCGATCTTCGTTACAGAACAATGAGGCAACTAAAAAATGATCAAAGGATACCTTCGATCGACATGTCAACCTTCGCTCATTTCGCGAAGGTGACCTCATCCTTGCCTACGATATCGCTCATGATACCTTTGGCCATGGAAAATTCGAGTCACTCTGGCATGGCGCATACATCATTCAACATTGCCTCACCAAAGGCACATATATTCTGGCCTCTCCCGAAGGCCTCTCTCTTAAATAACTCGTCAACGGGTTATACTTAAAGAAATTTTATGCTTAAACGTAGTCATTCTACTTTAGGTTATTTTCTTTTTTAGTGTTTTTAATCTTTGTTCTCCATCCCTCACGTCTAAACTATCATTTTTTCTCTTGACAGATGCCTCCTCCACTATCCTACCATATCGGTTACACCGACGACACCAGCCGTTGGACACAAAATCGTGCTTCGACCGCTTGGACTCTCTACACCCCCTCACATGAAATGCTCCATTCAAGCGTCATATGTTTGGGTTCAGCGACCAACAACCAAGCCAAATACACTACTTCCATTGGCCTCCTGGTTGACGCCCAACATCATCGTATTCGTCACCTTAGCGTCTTCCTCGACTCCCAACTAGTCGTTCTACAACTCAACAATGTGTACCATGTACGCGATCCTTGCCTCTTTCGAAAATACCTACAGGTTAGGCTTTTATCTTGACATTTTGATTCCATTACATTTACAATTGAATCAAATTATAGATAACATAGCTAACATGGTGTTAGATTGGCATATATCCCATCAAGCTACCTCTACACATACATAAACATATCAAAAAACCTGTCACAACATATATATAGAATAGACATCATCAAAACATTAACCAAAAACATGTAAACACCACATAGATCTCAAAAGTGTATACTCGTGTATATATAAAGTTCCACAGTGCCATCCAAATGTTTACATACAAAAAGTACAAGTATCCGCAGGCCAATGGAGCACCTTGGTACAAAATGGGCTTACCAGCCTATATACAAAAAAAATATCTATATACATCAATGCATAGAGCACCACTCACGGTGCCTCTAGAGCGCCACCACCTGCTCCTCCCTCAGGTGGTGGTGACCGACCACCACCTGCCCTAGACGGTGGTGGTCCACCCCCTACCGACCCCTCCTACCCCGGCGGCAGTTGTCCGGTCCTCATCACAGCAGCCACTGCTACTCGTCGTACTATGGCCCGCCATGGCAACGGAACCCCCACACACTGCTCCAGGAAACTCTCATCCTGAATGCGAGACCACATGCCCTCAGGAACATCCTATAACACCACCTCTAGACAATGACGTATGTCCTCAAAGTCTACTCCGACAGCCATCGGAGGAGCGTGTGATGGCCCAGCACCAGGGTCATCAAACTGGCACCTCCTCGTTGCCCTCTCCGGCTCAGCTGGTCACACCGCGACATCCTCACGCCGACGCCTCTCTCCCCGCAAAAGTCTCTCCGGCTCCCGATGAGCCAGTGCTCTCTGCAACTCCACCTCGTGCCCGCGATTTGCCACATATGCACATACAAAAACACAAACAGATCGTATTAGCATCTATACCATATACATATGGCATGCTATCTCAACAACACAAAAACATACATATCAACATCATCAACATACCTCGGCGGTCAAATAACCTCCCCTGGAGGTAGCACCATGTCTGGATCCTCTCGGAAGTTGACCCCGGCATAGGGGTACCGTAGTATCACCTGCGACATCTACCACCATACCTGCACCCCCTCTATAGTGAAGAAGTGGCCACCCTCGCCACCACCATGGCGAAGCAACACCGTCGACCATCGTCGCAGTCGTGGCTCTCGCACCCCAGGTGCACCCAATAAAATCCTAGGACACAACATCGACACCCTCTCCAGAAACCAAGCCACCAGGATAGACCCGAAGGAAAAATCCCCCATATCCATGGATCGACAGTGGTCCAACTTCCCTACCATCCTAGCATGTAGCGTCAACCCCCAAGCGAAATGCTCACCAACCAATACTCTCTCCATCACCATCAGTTGGCCCCCACTGATCCGCTGGGTCGCCAGTGACCCATATACTCTCATAATCATTGTTGCTATACAATGATGCGCCAGGGCATCTATCGACCCAATCCTCACAACCGTCTTGGACATAAAGTTCTGACCTAAACAATATCTCCGACCAACGGTCGCTAGGGCCAGATCCCTCAGTAACACCGTCTCCGCTGGTAAGGGACACCCTAAAATGGGATCCCAGTCAAGAAGTACACGTCCTCCACCGCAGTGAAGGCGATCTGCTCTCCTCGCACAAGGAATCAATGCATCTCCAGACTCCACATCTGGATCAGGAATTGTAGGAGATACTCTTGCACCCGTATCAATGGGCACTCAAAGAAATTTAGCAACCCATAGGCTGCCAAAGTCGCATGCACACCTGGCTCCTCGATAGCCATGGCATCTCGTAGATAGGACCAATCTCGCTCTCGCCAACCCATTGGCATCGTGCAAACTGTCCACCTGCAGCCACAACAAAGAGTCCTATATCAGCCCAAGAGACCATCAACAACATCACAAAGATCAATTTTACACCCATCAACCTTGCCTCTAAGGTGCGGATGTTTCAACACACAGGTGCACACACATGCATGCCTATTCACTACACAGGTGCGCATGTAGGCGCGCCTGTTACCTGCACAGGCGTGCACTGGTGCGCGCTTGTCCACGCCACAGTCGCGCATAAATGTGTAGTTGTACAGCCGACAGGTGTGCACATAGTGTGCGCCTTTTACCCCCTCACCAACACCCCCTTGCGTGTCTATCCAGTGGGCAGGCACACATGTGTGCACACCTACTTCCAGATCGCCCGCACACGTGGGGTCCACATCCATAAAACACCTATGTACGACCCTCCGTACAACCCCTGACCAAAAACATGAAATCCTAATTCTATGCAGGATGATCAGACCACTAACCTGATACTCGCGAGTCCTCAATTGGATACCTCGTCCTCCCTGAATCTCACAATCTCATCTGAATGCTTCTCATCCAGTCACTATAGCAGCAAGTACAAATGAGGTGGCAATGTGGGCCCTACAACTATATATAGGCCTTTTTGACAAACTTCCACTCACCATTCCGGGAGCCCACGGTGTCCATTTCTCGATCCGTCTTCAGCCATGGGATCCGCATCCCGTCATCTACATCACTGCAGTCCCTGGGCCTCTTTTCATCCTGAGCCCTCGGGGCGCCTTTTTTTCATACCCTGGTCAGGTACACATGCGCATATTTACACTTATCAAATACATGCTCATATCTTCGATTCTCTTCAGATATTGTTCACATCGGGTATTTGGTTTTCATGTGTGAAGGTACTTGATCATCATACATTGGCACAACCCCTTCAGGTGTATACTCAACACTGGCATGTAGTCTTTCCCTCTGTATCGCACTTACATTTCCAGTCACACCCTCTGACATTTTCCTCTAGGATCCCCATTCCCGGCTCTGCAGTACCCATACCTCCATTTGCATCTTCGGTACTGTCACCCGGTAGCATTCTTACCCACATGAGTTGTCCCATTCATAGCACCTTTTGGCACTTCTAACACTCATGTTGTTTTTCAAAAACCCTTTAGGGATGGGAGTCCTGATAGTCTTACATCATGTCATGAATCAACCACATACTCCTTCTCCTCATTTTGCTAGCTTTCCCAACGGACTCCCAGATTATCTCTCCACGGTTCTATGGTCAGGCTGCACCTCTACAGTAGCATGAACCCTCCATTTCATCCACAATCCATCTACCCATCTGCAAATCTCCCTTCATTTCACCTACCTCATACAAAAACCCACCCATGGGGCCCCCACCCTTCATCAGTTATCCAAGCAAATTCTTCCCTATCCAGGACCACCATATCACACTGGGGCACCCGTTTCTGTATTTTTATACTTCCCCCCAATTATTCGTTATTTATTGTACAAACGCCTTTATTTTCAGTCGTTACATTACCTTTTTGTCGTCACCTTTGGCGACTTACTTCCCTTTTTTGGCCAACCACAACCCATGTTACCCTTGGTGGGATCACTACTTATCGTCCACCCTGACTGGCATCGTCCATATCTTCAGAGTACCCCACAGACCACTTACCTCTACTCTTTGAATTTGTTCACCTTGTCCCACCTCTGGCACAACTTATCCTGGTCTTGTCATCCCCCTAACACTCGACCTCGTTGAACAGTTGCAACCACTTTTTATCTCCCACATACTCCAACCAAGGGCAGTCTTGAGTCTTCCCACATCTTGACTTCATCCATGTACCTCCTCCACTTCCTCACCTCACCTAGTAGATTTCACAAAGCCATTTTCTTCTGGGAGTCGCGTCCCTCTTTTTTGTCGACATCAACATAATTTTCCAGAAGGGCGACAGTATATTGATTCTCATTATCCACTCAATGAGAGATCTCAGACGACACAGGGTGAAACACCATTGCTCCCTGCTGTTGTTGACCCCCATAACATTCGATGCCAACACTTTCTCATGTTACAGTGGGTCTTACTTTGCGACTATTGCAATTAGTTCTTTCATTTTCCGAAGACCTCTGAACTTGGCTGGGCTATAAATGCCCACATAATCGGTGATAATTATTACCGCGATCATTGCCTACTATTCAGAGTATGTTCATTTGCAGAATTGTCTTCTGCCTTTATCACGACCGCCCCCGAGGGCGCTGCAGTTGTCTACACCAACACTTCTGTCATCTTTTTTGAGTTACATGACACGAGCATGGGGCATGCTCGCCTCATTTGTAGATAGTTTTCTATTTTACACACCTCATGGAAGGTCGGGTCCTACCGGTTCCTTTTTCCCTCCAACGGATCACTCTGGACAATCCCACTATTGCTCTCTCTTACAAACAACATTCTCAATAGAAGAAACATTGATGGATTTCAGCTATACATATGCTCCTAACCTCATCCATCAGGGGGCATCTGTTATCACTGAAATTTTGTCCGCACATGGTTACAAGAACTCAACATCGTCAAACAGTGATGAAGTCATCCATGGACCTGCATTAACACCAAATCATTCATAAAAGGGTCAAAAACTATACAAAGTAGTGAAAAATTGAAAGGCGCTATGAAGACACTGGGCGCGCGCACACATGCGCGTAACGGGAACGCATAAATCGCGCACATACGCATGAAGCACGACTGTTATTGCAAAAATCCGCGCACTTGCTAAACAACGCATTTATGAGAGTGGTTGGCCTCCCACCCACTTATGGATCAGATCCCAAGCCAATTTGACCCTCAAATCTGGACTGGATTCGACTGGATGGCTGGTCAAAGACCTAGAAATGCCCTAATTAGCCTCTTTTCACACTACAAAGAAGTTAAACAATAGCTCAAAGGAATGCTATAAAAAGGCCATGGATGCACCTCATTTTTCAAGGAATTCAAAGTAATGTTATGCTACCTCTATTCTCTTGAGGACTTCATCCTTGTCAAGATCATATTTGCACCATTGCATTGGGCAATCCATCTCACCCATTGAGTGGATTTGTAAAGAGTTATTTCATCATTCTCCATTTTTCTTTTTGTTGTAAAAAGAGCTTGCTAGTGGGGGTCCAAGAGCCCTCCCTTGGAGGAAGAAGGGACCCATAGTCCCCTTTCTTCTTGGTGTATTCTTTCACTAATAGATCAGCCTCAACATTGGTGACATGGGTCTTATGGTTCTTTTTTTTTCTATGTCCCTATGCTCATGAATTTAGTTGTTATTGCATTTCTTAGTTTAATTCTTAATTGTTGTTTTTTCTTTCTTTCCCTAACTCTTTTCCTTACAGCTGTCTTTCTCAGCAGACCCAACTGAGCTTGCAAGCACCTCCATTTTGCTCACTAAGGTGACGAAGGAGGCACAACAATTGGCCTCCAAGTTTTGCAAACCAATGAACGAATTTTTCGTTCCCAGTCTAAGTATGCTTGTGACCTTCTTCATCGCTTTCACATGGAATTGTAAACCAACCACTTCTCCCTTCTAGTCCGGAGTCAAGCTTATTTCCACCCGTACTTCTCCCGAAGTTGATGCCACCCTGTACCGTCAGTTAGTTGGTAGCCTCTTATACTTGAATCATACCCATCCTGATCTTTCCTTTGTTGTTGGTATTTTTTCTCGGTATATGCAAACACCCCATGAAAGCCATTGGAAAACAACTAAAAGGATAATTTTCTATGTCTGTGGTACAGTTCATCTCGGGATACATTACAGTTCAGGGGGACTCCTTTATTGGTTGGTTTCACTGATTCAGATTGGGCCGACAAACCTGATGATCGAAAGTCTACTGCAGGTTATGTTTTCATCCTTGGTTCAGGACTTGTCACTTGGGCCTGTAAGAAACAACAAGCTATTTCGCTTTCTTTAGCAGAAGAAGAGTACCAAGCAGTGGTAAATTCAAGTTAGGAAGCCTTGTGGCTTTGACGGATCCTTTCAGAGTTTGGATTCCAACAGCAGCATCCAACCAGCCTTTGGTGTGACAATCGGAGTGCCATCAATCTCGCCAAAGAACCAGTTCAACATTAGCATAGAAAACACATCAAGCTACACATGCACTTCATCAGAAAGCTCATTCATGATCAAGTTATTGAAGTTCTCTTTTTCCCTACAGAAGATCAAGTTGTAGAAATTTTCACAAAGTCTCTTACAGAAGCGAAGTTTTCCAAACTTCGATCTATGTTAGGAGTTCAGGAAGTTGCCATTAAGGGGGGATGATCTCTAATGATGCCTTACTTCTCTTATTGTGTCACCATTGTAAATCCTTCATTACTATCCCAAGTTGTTCTTAAGGGGGGATGTTAGGATATTTAGACACTTAGGAGTTAGTTAAGATCTACTTGGTCTAATGTGTTGTTAGGTAAAAGTGTGTTTCTTAGTGTGTTTCTTTATTATGCATTAGTATGCATTTGTAGTTAGGAAATCCGACGGTCACAATATGTTCCCGACATAGAGGGATCTGACAGTTCATACTCTCCTTGATCTTAACGACCATTGATTTGTGGCTTAACACCTGATTGGTCCATGATCTCTATTTAAAGAGCATGGAGGTTCATTTGTCAATGATCGATTGTGAGAAACTCTCTTGTAAAATCTCTCTGTAATCTTTTTATTTTTCAGTAATAAACTACTCCAAGTGGTCGTGTTGGCTGGGGCTGTGGATGTTTCCCCGTAGGGGTTTTACCACGTGAAAACATCGATGTGTTGATCTTTGATCTAGTTATGTGAGTGGTTACTAAAGGTGTTCGTCCTCTGTTGGAATACTTATGTTGTCAAACATGTTTTCCCCCACGATCCGATGATCAAGATCCTTTTTCTTGTGAAGTCAAGATTTCATGACTCACGACTTCCATGTAGCAAGTTCCTCTACTCTCTCGACTCCTGAAATGTCGATATTTCAGATCGCCCAATCAATAACTCACACTCCTATGGATCTAACGGCTTCTATCTCTCCTGATCTTGTGATTGTTTAAAGACACTCGACCTTATCCTTCCTGCAAATCTACTAGATCTAATAGTCCACGGAAAATCGATGCTTCTCCCTCCGAGAATTTCCACCATCCGTTCAGGCTCTCGATGTTTCTTGGCCAAAAAATTGGTGGAAACCCTCCTAAGATTTATTTCTGCGAGGTGACTTCGACCCTCATTTATCCTCTGGACTTTCCAAGTCTCTATCCTTCCTGATCTTGATTCTTGCTACAAACTCGAGGATTCTAAGGAATCCTGCACGCACTCCTTGTGGCCTCTCATGATAGTATCTGATTATCTTATATCTTCCAACTCTGTGCACTCCTTGCGATAGAAGTTCTTCAAGCACTCCCTTGGGTTGGAAAGTATAAGACTTCGACTTGGCCTGTGCACACCTTGCACGGCTCTGTGCTATACTTACACTTTTGTTGGTATAAGAACAACTTTATCTCTCCTAAGATTTTCTGAGGTAAAAATCATAATCTTGTCAATGCACTCCTTGCGGACCTTCATTGCACGCCCTGCAGGAATTCTCAGAACGAGGAGAAATTGAAACTTATACTCTCCCTCTCACAGACTTCATACATTCAACTTGAAATCATACACATAAAGGATTGAAACAAATTCATAACCAAGCATATAAGCAAACTGTAAACATACCATTCAATAGATGCAAACGGTAACCATAACAACACCATGAAATTGGATTAAAGCCTTCTTATATTAATTCAAGTTCTTATGTACATGGTTTCTATAGAAAAAAATATATGCTCAAACAACTTATACAATCTTTGTTCTTATCTACCCTCTTATGCTCTCTTTCTCTCTTGCTCTACGACTTCTACTCTACAATTGAGAATGATAATACCATACATATGAGGGAGCTTTCTTGATTTTTCCCTCTTACAAATCTAAGTTATCTTATCGAAATTAAATACTACAACTACTTTACATTGATTACATTAAATGCCTCCAACTGACAGATGAGAGCAACGCTCAAGATCTGCATTGCAATCCGCAAAACATTTAAGAACAATTACATCCTTCCGTCTATTTCATTAATGTTTCATCTTTTAAATTTCAAAATGTTTTCAAAATGCGCGCTGGTGCATATCCAACTGTCCTCCACTCACGCTTGTTGGTGATGATCTTGCATCATATTCACTGTCACCCTTAAGAATCAAGTCTGAATCTTTAGGTTGTTCTTTTCACAGGGGAGATTTTATTTTTGTTGCCGACAATGGCGCCAAAATGTTAGCACTCTATAAATTTGTTCGAATGATAAAACAAACGACAGAGGTAACCTACAGACCACTTAAGAGATGGGTACTAACCTACCCAACTTAGAGAGGGCTCTCTCCAGTTACTTGTTCTTTAATAAATGAGTTTTCTTTAACAAATCATTGGCTAGGTTTTAATGCTTTGAAGGATTTTTTGTAATTTTGCTGGAAAGGAAGGGGAGGGACACTTCAGGAGATGGATTCAAACTTATGAAAACAAATGGAATCAATGAATGGTTGGAAGAACTCTCCATAGGATAAATTCTAAATGAGGCGATAAATATGAGTTATAAATTGTAATTTGTAGAGTGTAAGAAGAAAATAAAAACATATAATTGTATCAGAGCATTAAATAAATGAAATATGACTTAGTTAGGAATAACTTAAGATAGTTTAAATTTCTCAAGACGAGAGCATCACAAGATGAATTATGGGCCTTTTAACTATCCAATTTAAACAGAAGACAATGAAAATGAAATCAGAAATACAAGAAATACATACAAAGAGAGCAGACAAAACTCATACCACCACCATTAGAATATTTTCAAGGAAACTTCAAGACATATGGATGTGTATTCTATTCAGCTTCAAAAAATTACATTCAAGTTCCAAATAGAAAAAATTGTGCCCTTTCACTTCTGCTAACCCATCGTACATTTGAAACTCCTAATATTTATACAAGCTAAGTTCCTTCGGTTTGAAACCGATTACAATGATTAAAATGAAACATTTTGGTTTTGAAACCATTTACAATGATTAAAAGAAACGCTTCGATTTTTGAAACCATTTACAATGATTATAAGAAATGTTTCTTGATACAGACTCTGTCTCCTCTGGCATTTTGGTCCCTTTCCTCGCCACCTGTTCTACTTTGGTCTTCCACATGATCTTCCATCTCTAGTGACATCTAGACATCATTTACTGGACCCTGGAAAACTACATTTTGTCTTACCCAGCCATACTATCTCCTTTCATTGTAAGTCACAAGGGTTATCATAATCTATCATTTCCTTTATCAGAATATCCACGTAAATGCAGGAAGCATATGACATGACTGGTAGTCCACGTTTGACTGCTTTGAACTGATTCAGAATTTCAAAGTCTGTAATCAGATTCTCCACTATTGTAGCTCCTTTCATATTTTCCTCCAGGGTTTAGAACTTGGAGTGATCCATTCTGCAATGATTCAGGCTGGCATTGTATTCTTCCTGATCATACAATTTTCCCTTGCCATCCCAAAATGGTGGAAGTCCTTTGATAAACAATTCTTTGAATAAATTCTTGAACTCCTATACACTTTGTTCCATCTATGTTGTCTTGGTTTGGACTGATTTCAACAAGTTATGTTTAGAAATAACCCTCTTGTCCCAGATAATCAATGTAGTTCTGTATTTAACCCCAATAGTTTGAAGGTCTGCAGTAGGAACAACATTGAGTAGATTTATGGAATTTTGGGCCCATTCTGATGGTTTATTTGCTAAAGTTTCATTCACAACAGTGCACTTGATTCTTAATGTGATGGCTATACTATCTTTATCATTAATGAAATTCAAATATACTCTAAACTTGGAATATTCAGCATCTATAGAGTCCTAAATGACATTCTTGGCCCCCTGCAATAGGCCTTTTCCTCTTAACCTCGTCTTCAATTTATCCATCATTTCCTGTAAGACTTCATTCTCCTTTTTAAATTGAGCCATTCTTTCATCCTTTTCCTGCATCTCCTACTTCAATTTCTCTATACCTCCTTTCATCCCTTTGAATTATCCTTCTCTCAAGATTACTTGTGACATAGCCTCGACAACTCCTTTAGTGTTTGACCCAAATTCTGTAGTAGGTGCGACAAATACATATTTGTTTAGCAGTTATGTCTACTCTTGTGATCGTTTCACCCTTTCTTGTTCTAGATGCAACACCCTAGATTTGTAGTCCAATGTCTCTTGATGAAGTGTTTCCTTTTCTTGTTCTAGAGCAACCAATTTTGCTATTTGTGGATGCTCTGTAGCAGACATTTTCAATTTATTCTTCAATCTTTGAATTAATTTTTATTTCTCATCCAATGAGGATTTCAATTCTTGGGGGCCTTCATATTCCAACCTATTGACTTGAGTCTGCCAAGATCTACTAGACGCTTTTTCCTGGGTCAACTATCCTTCCAATTTCATTGCATAACATGACAGTTTTGAATTCTTCAAGATTAAACTCAGGTAATCAGAATACAACATATCACTGGTATGCTTATGGAATTTGACCTTGTTTGGATCACTGATGTTGTCATATCTTATCTTTATCTAGGAGACTTTGTCTTCATGTGAAACTGCAATATTAAAGGTCCTCTTTTCAACATCCCTTACTATGAACAAAGAATATTTATGCTGAGAAATATTCTCCACTTCAAGGACTAAATCCCTCATCTCACCCAGAGCTATGTTTCCCTTCTCAACATCATGTTTTTCCAAATATTATTTACATTGATAAACTACCTCAGGTGTTCTATCGAAGATATATTTCTTATTGCTAAAGGTTCTTAAGTTGCCTTCACTTTGGATTTTGATTTCATTTTCAACCTCTATAGTGCTAGTACCATTTTAAACCATATCTAGATTTACTTGTTCTCTGGGCTCTTCCTCTTCTAAATCCACTATTTGTGTAGACTGTGTAATATTCATCTTCTTTGGGGCATTTCACTGGTCACTGATGCCCATGGCCTTTGAACTGCTTCTCTTGCTGTAAAAACTTACCTTAGGAACTTTGAATATCAGTTTCTGAGAAGATTTTTGTATTTTACTTTGTTGCAGGGTTGCCTCCACTTGTTGTGTTTGACTTGGTTGCAAGATTGCTTCCATATCAACACAAACTTCTAGATTTGTGAGCTTATAAAAACCCTCAACCTGTTCATTCTCATAAGGGGAATGTTTGTTCATCAATCTTCTCTTGGATATTATTTGGTGTGGATCATATATTATTCCTTGTAGCTGTGAAAAACTGATCTCTTTGAGCTTTGCTTGAACTTGAGACAAGCATGATCTTGTTTTGACAATGAAGGGGCAAATAATAAAAGGGAACTTGAGGTTGGAGGCTTTTTACAACTTCAGGAAATACTCTGCCTCAGATATAATTCTCTGCCTAATGAATTCAAGGGAAAATATTCTAGGGGTCAAAAAAATAGGCAATAGGTAAGGGGATTCATGGAAACCATAAACCCATATTATTGTTGAGTGCATGAATAGTACCCAATCCCCCACTTTGTTCTCTAGATTTGGCTGTAGATAGCTCCTCATGTCATCCAAAACTCTAGGTAGGATGGTATTGAAAATTAAACTATAAACTCTAGACATGACTGTTTTTATGAAGATAAGTAGTGTAATTCTTTTACACTTAGTTGACACAAATGTTTCTTCAAGAAATTCCCTCTTGTTGGTTTCCAGGAAAATTCTCAACAGATATGTGTATTATCTTAAATGTATTAGAGAACGAAAATTCACTAGCTGTTTATGGATATTATCATCTAGGAACTGATCAAAATTGATACGGTCTGACAGACCAGACTCTGACTTAAAAAGGGTCAAAAAGAAACCAAGCATGACTTCAACCACATATTTTTCATTGTCTAGACCTAAAAATTGACTCAATAGGGAGCAGACCCATTGGACTTAAATGATCATTATATTCACATTCATTGGCAAAGACAAACCCTCTAAAAAATGTTCAGGTTTGATAATTGTCTGTAAAAACAAATCTCGGACCTCTAATGGACATTCTCTATATACCCTAATCAACTTCTCTTTATTGAAAGGTTCATAAATTGCGGAAAAAGACTCCAGTATACCGAGGGACTCTCGAATTGACAAAATCTCTATTCTACACAAGACCTTAGACCCTCGTTTATTCACGATGACTCTTTCTTCATGGGAATATTGTTTGGTGCACCAACCTATAAATTTGGGAAATGGGAAAGAAATTTCGACAGCATAAGGGACTATGGTGGCTTGGACTACTTCAAGGAACGGTATACATCTTCCTACTTTATTGGACAGGTTTCTCCTGGACACAGAGATAGGAGAAATAGTGATTTAGGTATAAAAAATATCTAAATCTCGGTCAATTAGGGATTTTTCATTTTCCATAGGATCTTGTTCTATTACTGAGGTTATGATGGGATCCATGGTTGTGATGAAAAATACCTGGAAATGAGCGGAAATGGTGTCCAATTGGTGTACTATTGAGCTGCAGTTGAAATATGGTGGTCACACCAAGGTTTTAACGGTCCAGCATTCAAAATAAAATAAAATAATCGACAAAATGCCCTTTTATAATTTTCCACTTTTGGGGGGCATGAGAAAGTGGTTTGAGGCAACCAGTGTTTCATCCCGAAATGCACCTGGTGGTTCCATGTAACCCCGAATGAAAACCATGGTTTAAATTTCGAGCCCACTCTCCAAAATTAACCCCCATGCAACTTCTCCCCCCGAAATCATTCTCAACCGTTGATCTTGAGAACTCATGATCTGCGATGCATCGGGCCCGATCATCTTTGCGCTCTTGCCAGATTTAGCCTCTCCCTTCCATATTTATCCCCTTCCCTAGTTTATCGGGCTTCCAAACCGGTTTAGCGTCCCACTAGATTCTGAAATCTTGATTTCACACACAAAAAAATAATGGTGACTAACACCTTTATTGATAGAAATCAATGTTCACTTGCCTCTTTGAGGGGGAAATCTCTAGCAAAAAGCAACACTCTATTACAATAATTCTCAAGACAAGTTTTTCTCATGCATCCTACTCTTATTTATACTAATTATATCTTCTAAAAACATTCTAGAGGAATATCTTTCTAGAAGCAGAAGCTTCTATTAGGTCTTATTGCATTGACTTGCTCACATTTATTAAATAGGTCTTATTAACTAATGTTGGCCTTTATTACATGGAAAATAGATTATTCTACCTACATGAGGGGTTAGGAAGGTCAGGTCCCTAACAACTTAAAATAACTTATATTCCATTTGTGTCTTTCAATATGGAGAAGAGAATCAATATTTTCAATCTCTTTGTTTTCATGATCTTCATCAAATAAGGGTTTTTCCGTCACATTTATCTTTTCCAAGTTGTCAAAGGATGTATCATAAAATTCAAATTCTTGAAAATGAGTGTAACGTATCAAACCCTTTCTTTCATGTGGAGGAGAAGTGAAAAATTCTTAGATGCTCTTGTCACAAGGTTTTCTTTATATACTTAGTCTTCAAGTGTATCTTGATCATTGTTTTCTTCTTGAGGAAATGCAACAAAATATTCAATGACCTCATCATCTTCAACAAGATCTTCTTTGTTAATCACATCCCACATGTCCTTGACATTTTCAACATGGGGCATACATTCATCGTCCTTTTCTAATTCTAAGATGTCTTGCAACAAAGGCTCATGGGAGGGAGGAGAGGGATGAGCCTCTTCACGTAACTCATATTCAAGCTTTTAGCCTAGAAGGCTCACCATATTTTTCTTCAATGTAATCACACAAGAAAAAGTATGCATTGTTTTTTTCCTCTATTTCCACAAGAAGATTACTTGGGGGATTATCATCATATTCCATCATTTGGTCATTAATATTTCCCCTATTTTATATCATATATCAAGAAAGAAAAAATCATCTTCAACTTATTCATAACCGTAGATCCAACTCTTTTGAAACTTTTTTTTATCAAATGTGGAAATGGTTTTATATCCTTAGGCTAGTATTGAAACTGTGATACCAATCCCATGCATCTTTCCCTTGCATTGAATGTGCAATTTATTTTATCAAGACATTCTCATAAACAATGTTAGTCTCTACCACATAATCCTTAAAATATGCAATATGTCCTGAAGCCAACCAAGGATTTCCATTAAACTTTGGGATATGAGCAGTCCATGCATCCAAATGAAGCTTATATGGATATATTGGAACACCTGAAAAATCCAAAGGAGAAAATTTCCTTTATTCGAAGCCATATTTGAAACATACAAGGTGATGATTTAGTAAAATCAAAGAATTGCATACCAATCATATGGATAAGGAAGATATCGAGTTTCCAATATACCTTGAGGATTATAAGAATTTGAGTTCATAAATAACTTTCTTATGCTTTAGATCAATTCAAATCCCAAGTTATATTTATCTTTTAATATTTCTTTATGGGAATTACTTTGTGYAGTGTATCTCTTTGTWATATTTTCTTTATATGGAGTCGSGAGATGAGACAATTTAGATTAGCATTCATAATAATCTCATCAATATACACATACAAAAATAAACCCAACAAATACACGGAGATGGACTTTACCGCTTGAACTAGCACCCTAGTGAAAAGTCCCAACACATGTGCTMACTGGGGCAACAAAATGGGAAGTGCGCCACTGTCACCTTGGTACACTTTCCCCTTCACTTTATCCTAGCTCCTATAATYCATTTGGGGTATCCATGTTTCATAAGTAAACCCCTTCAAGTGAATTAAAACAATTCAAGGTTATGATTTACCTTAATGAATCCACAATAGATGTAACAAGGCTATGCACAAGGATTCCAATAAGTGATTAAATGCTTTAAAGGTGAACTACTAGAGACAATAGCACTAACCACAAGTATAATCTAGTTAAAAGAGTTAGGATATAGTGGATGTGTGTGTCAAATCTGATATGTAAAATGAACAACATTAGCAACTTCGGATTTGCATTTATATCTATCACTCAACAAGTAAAACTTCAAGAAGTTAGAACCACTTTTAGGCTACTTTAGGGCACAAAAAGTGAAGACAATTAGCATGAATCAATGGTGTAATATGTGCTTGTGATTAACAATGGATTAGATGCTAATAAAGGACAAGATAAATACTTTCCTTGAACTTCTAAATCTGTTTTTATGATAAAAAACATAGAAATTTCAGATTTAGAGTATGAAAAGACCATCCAAGAGAGAGGTTATGCACTAGAGAATAAGATGTCTTGGATGCTTCCACATGGGAAATATGTATTCTATGCAAAAATAGCCCAACAAGTGCTAGAAACAAGTTCTAAATATGTGTAACGATTCACTGAGCAAGATCTTGTAAAATAGATGGTGAAACCCCCTAGGGTTTTACAAGCTAGCACTCATAATTCACCAAATAAACTTCTAAATAAATGATAAACAATTATAATAAATTCAGAGATCAAAATCACCACTAGATATGTAAGATAATATTGTGTAAACAATCTAGAAATGAAGTAGAGGCTAGGTATGAGTATGAATACAACTCGAAGCACCAAACCCTAGACTCAGGGATTCACCAAACTTGTTTTTTATTGTTGCAATTTAATTTCTATATTTGAGAAATGCCATAAATCAATCGACAAAATGTTAGATAAAATCTTGAAGCTCAATCCTATAGGTATGTTTTTCCTTCTTAGGGTTAAAGATCAGCAATTAAGCACAAACTCTTGAATAAATTTGTCTAGGAAATGAAATGAACCATTAACATTACACTAGACAATGAAATAAATCTAAATTAATATTTTTCTTTGATTGTCCATGTCATATTTCCTTCTAAACAAAAGAAAATAAAGGATTTTGAATTTTAGGGTTTTTTGGTTGGTTGTTGGGAGAATAAGAGTGTCTCTTCTCCAATTAGGGCTTATCGGGTCAAGAAGCATGCTCCTCTAAGATTTGGTTACTTCTATATTAAGGATTAGGGAAAGAAATTAAAACCCTAAGGGTAAATTAATCTCTAACATAATCAAAATAAGCTATGAGAACCAAGACCCTACAAGAAGGAATTCCTCAAAGGAAAAAACCTTCACCAATGAGATCAACTATAACTTGAACCAAATACTTAAAACCCTTTCCAAGGAACCAAGATGAAAAACAGAGAAATGGATTAATCACTTACCCAAACTAACAAGAGAATAAGGAAGGAAAAAAATGTAAAACATCTCCTCTCCAAATGGTACAGTAACCCTTCAAATGGATTGATCTTGAAAGCTAGTAGAAGTCTTGAAACAACATAACAAATAGTTAATGCATGAAAAAAATAGCTAAGAAAGAGAGAGGGCTCCAAGAATTGACACTAAAACTTCCAATAGGTAGATCTTCAATGAATTGTATTCTCAAATAATGTCCAACAACAACAACAAATTGGAATGAGAGGAAATCTTTTTTTATAGATGAGACTTATACACCTTTCTCATTCTTTATTATTTTCT